>JBBMOI010000027.1:22500-57500 GCA_038088405.1 Porites divaricata
CCACTGTGTAACACTATGTAACACTATGTAACACCATGTAACACTGTGTAACACCACAAGGTGTTACACAGTGTAACTTGGTCTTACATTGTGTTCAACAGTGTTACACAGTATGACATAATGTTACATGGTGTTACATGGTGTTACATAGTGTTACATGGTGTTGCATAGTGTTACATAGTGTTACACCATGTTACATAGTGTTACACTGAGTTACATAGTGTTACATGGTGTTACAAACTGTTACACAGCGTTACATGATGTTACACGGTGTTAGAGAGTGTTACACAGTGTTACATGGTGTTAAACGGTGTTACATAGTTTTACAAGGTGTTACATAGTGTTACAAAATGTTACATGGTGTTACAAAGTATTACATAGTGTTACACAGTGTTACATACTGTTACACAGTGTTACATGGTGTAACACTGTGTTCCAGGGTGTTACACAGTGTTACATAGGGTTACATAGTGTTCCATGGTGTTACACAGTGTTACATGGTGTTACACGGTGTTACATAGTGTTACACAGTGGTTACACAGTGGCTACACAGTGTTACATGGTATTACATAGTGTTACACAGTGGCACAGTGTTACATGGTGTTAGACAGGGTAACATGGTGTTACAAGGTGTTACATAGTGTTACATGGTGTTAAACGGTGTTACATAGTGTTACATGATGTTACATAGTGTTACAAAGTGTTACAAAGTGTTTAGCTTTTCTTTCCCGCATTGTCAGCAAGATAACTAAGGTTTGAAGATAAAATTACGATTACTTCAAAAGGAGTCCTGGCTCTAGGGAAAAATTTGACGACTAAGAACTCTACTTTTTTCAAATTGACAGCGAATGAAACTTCTTGAATTGGACATTTTCAAATTAAAAAAAAAACAATTAACAAATGACGGATTCCCCCAAAAATGATCATCTAGGTTTTAATTTTCTACGACGCTTTCTCTCGTTTGGTATTCTAAAGACATCACAAATCACATTGAAGATGATAGAAGAAGATATAAAATTCATTTTTAATAACCGTGAAATCAATAATCGAGCGTCCTTTTGTCCTATGATGCCTAATAGTAGTTGCACTATTCCAATCAAAACAATTACTGCGAAATAAAAAACGTTCTTTGAAAAGCCAGCAATTTTTCCCATAACGTATGTTATAGTTTTATGTAATTAATCAAATTTTAAAATGCAGTCACCAACTATATATTACGAAGCGTCTACTACCTATCATAGACACTGCTTAAAGAGGGTTCTTTGGAGTACAGCTGTAATTTAGAGTCACAGGGACGTGATTAGCCTGCGAATACAGCCGTTTCTCCTCCCTCCTCGCTGCCTGAGACGTTTCGCGGGAGAGGTGCTTGGGATTTAGGCGCCCAAAAATCCGTACTGATGCGTGAATCAAAGTTTATATAATCATAAAATTGACGGTCATGGGTTCCTGATGTAAATTTGTTAGTCAAGAGCTTATGTTTCACCTGGTCTATTATAGTTCTTCTACGAACAGCGGCAGCAAAACTCGTATACCTCTTGTAATTAGCTCTTATTAACCGAGCGGGAGGTCTGTATGGGAGAATCTTGACCGAGGTCGCCAGTACAGACCGAACGCAGTGAGGTCTGTACCAGCGACCGAGGTCAAGATTCTGCCATACAGACCGACCTAGCTCGGTTAATAAGATGTTTATTATGTGGCCAAACAAGAAAGCAAAGGAACAAAAATATAAATTTCGATTTCATCTTTGCTCGTAGCTTCCTCGGCAGGACTCAAATTTGCCACCGTTTGCTCGTTTTCTTTACCTGCTTCCTCGTGAAGATCCACTCACTCTTCCATTTATAATTAGTATTATTAACAGGAACAAGCTAATTTTTTCATATTCTTTGTTTGTAACTTTTTGAGGACAACTGTTACAACAAGACTGGTCTAGATGCCGGTCTAGATGGGAAAATCTAGACCGTGGTCAAGATCAATTTTAGCCAATCAAATTCTTGACTTTGTTTGTTTCCAGTCCTCTTGAGACATGGCCATATAATAAAGACGAATAAAATTATACGAATAATCACTTTTTTAGTGGATCCAAGGCGTTTTTATAATCGATCTTTGTGACTTTTTGTCTTTTGTCTGTCAATCGTAAACAACAGCTATAGCTAAAAGAATAAAATCAGTCGATCAATCAGCTCAGCGCTCATTTGTCATATTCTGGAAAAATCTGAGTCGTCAATAGCCGAATGACCAACTTCTCTCCCGCGAAACGTCCTAGCGGCGAGGAGACAGGAGAGAGAGCTGTATTCGCAGGCTTGGACGTCACAGAACTTGAACAATGCGTTCGTCGCTCACTTGGCTCTTTCATCAAATCCAATCCTCATTCTCTAAAGCTTCAGTTTCAGAGGACTCGGTAACATTTTGAGAACCACTCTGAAGAGAGATGACGTGTCCTAACTTCGAGATTTGTTGATCATTAATAGTCTCATTATTGTCTTGAGTGCTTTCTGTGCCCGCAAAAGGCCCAAGTTTCCCAACAAAATCATCAACCGCATCGCTTTTGTGAACAGTTACCGCATCAGTAAAATCTTTCACAGCTGTTTCAAGTTGTTCATGAGAATTATCACTGGCATCTGGTGCATTTACAGAATCTTCCATGGAATTAACACAACGCTGCTCAATATTTTCACGTGTTGTTCCATCAACATCAATTTTGTCCACAGATGTATCACCACCATCATCCACTTCAATATTGTTAAGTTGTTTGGGGGAGGCAGCGGCCTCAGGCTCACTTATAGATAAACAATCGCCATAGGAATTTACACTCGCTTTAGCCTTAGATTTAGGCTCAGATTTCCATAAAGGTACTCCATAATTGGTCACCGCTTCATTTTGTTCCGTTTCTTTTCTCTTCATGTGTTCACCACTGCACTCTCCAGCGGCATTCTCATCCTGTTCACAGCCATAAACCTCGCGCTTGAAAGACCCTGGAGCAAAGTCGGAATCAGAGCTTTCAGCCCCCGAGATTTGTCTGTCCACGGTATTTATGGATCCAGAATCCACGCTCATATTCTTCAGCTGTGCAGCGACATCATCAGCACACACTGGAAATGCAATCAAACAAAGAGGAATTTTATACACTGTATTCACATGAAACACTATCATCAACACAACCTATACAAAGAGATATTCACACGAGCACCCTTTTTGCTAAAAAAAACTGAAATGAACTATATCTCGCAAAACAATTGTGATAGCAAGACGTTCTAACAAGCATAAGAACTATTATGCACTAACAGATTAAATCAAAATTTTCTAGTTTTAGACTAAAATCGTTTTGACAAAAAGACATAAATCCTGAACACTATTTGTCTTCTATGTAGCCGTGTCATCACGTAATACTACCATCATTTTTGTCGTCACGCAACGCTCCCGTGATGACACAAAGACAAAGAACGGCTGCACAGGACACTAGCAGACTACACATATGACAATCTTAATATACATGTACAGTTGCTGTAGTGTAACATTGCTGTTTGACACCCTCGCATCCCGCCGGTTTGTTCAGAATTTTCTTAACAGATTGCCTCCCACGCAGACGTTCCTAACGCGTGACGAAGCCCTAAGAACGTCTGCGTGAGAGGCTAGTAAACAAAGGGTTTTTCTTGTATTCTGATTTTCCACACTACATCCAAATTGCAAAAGGAATAACAACTTACACTGTGCACAACATAAAAATTCGTGGATTAGTTACACGCACTAACTTGTACCTGACGGCACGTCTTTTCCGGACGGCACTTTCGCGCCCATGTCTCCCAAATAATGGGGCACCTCAGGGAGGTCTCCGGGCAAAATGCCTTGAACCTCACTAAGGCTTGCATTACAGTCCAGATCAAGATCAAGCTGGCTTTGATCAAGAGACATCTCATCCTCAGAATCTGCCCCAACACCAGCTTCTCTTTCTTGTAGATTAGCAATCATAGCCGACATTTTCTTGTCCTTTCTTTTCTGGTGAATGTCATCACTGATTGTCTCAAGCGACCTCAAGCAGTCAGAGTAGATAATTTTTGCTTCACTAAGACCTCTCTGGATTGAATCTACTCTGAGCTTCAATTGCTGTAGGGTGTGCAAAATGTGAAAAAAAAAAAAAAAGAAAATTGGTGAGTTTGAAAATTCATTCCCAAAACTGAGAAACTCCGCAAAGTCACTTGTTAATAAAAAAAAGCAAACAATCGAACGAAACAAAACTTATGAAACTACATAAGGTCCTACATGTATTGTATTCAAAATAGATATGCCTAACGTACTATGATGTTGGTCTAACTTACCCAAAGGTGGCGATCAAATCCAACCTTCTCAACAAAGTATGGTCTACAAAGCACAATGCAGATCATAACAAAATATTAGTAATGTTGTACACTGTATAACCCTTGTAAATACAAAATGTTGGCATACAAGTCTCAATTTATGACAGCTGATTACTTAACACAGAATAAACCAGTTATGTTCTTAGCGAAGGCTATTTGCTTGCACCAATTTTTAACACAATACATGCACTGCACGCTACGCCATTTTAACCGCTGAATTGTTAAATTTTATGGAATTGCGTGAATGTTAGACATTCCACTGATGAACGGTTGCGACATTGTAGGAGCTACAATTGTCTGAGGATTGTTCCTTCAATTAGGTAAACTCCAGTACTTTGGTCAGCGTATTAAGGTAGGTGCGTTGCCCAGGGTTACAGGTAAATAATAAAAACTCACTTAGCTTTCTCCACAAACTTCTTCAGTTTGCTTTGCATCTCCTTTGCCTTTTTCTCTGTTTCTTGGTAGGACTTGTACATTTTCTGATGAGTTAACCAACTCTCCTTTTTCTGATTCTCTGCCTCGTTAACCTAAAGTGTACATGTACATTCTTGCCCTATTAATATGACCACTTCAAAAGTAGGTTGAGTTTGATCTTCCGGGTGAACGTAGTCCTGAATAGGACTGTTGATGTTGACAGTGACTGACGTTTCGACAACCTGTGCGGTAGTCATCTTCAGAGTCAAAGTGAGTTGTATCACGTCAGTTATGGTATTATACTCTGGTTATTGATCTGATTGGTCAGTTACGTCACGATGTTATTGGTTGTCTGTGAGTTAAACCATGACGTTATTGGCTATGAAGACTCGTAATGAGTAATTGGTGCGTTTCGATACGTGTATTGTCACAGTTAAACCAATATTGGTGCAAAGAAGGGTACATTTTTAACCGGTTTCACCCGGGGGCGGGGGAGGGGTACTTGTCTTAATTTTTGCTGGTTATGTGCCGCTGGCCTCTCAGAACCCCTACATTATTATAGGTCTATTCTGTGGCCAATTATAGACCCCATCTTAGTCGCTTCTGGAAAATTTTCGCGATCTCAACTAAGTCACTTTTTGTTTCAGCATCTACCTTATAAAGCCTTTTAACCAGGTCATCCTATGATGAATTAACACTTTTGTTAAGCTTATGTACTAGTAAAAATCTCCCCATTTTTAAATTTTTACCTACCTAAATTTTCTGACCCGCAAAATCACGAAAATGTGCGACTCCATTCTAGTACATTGTAACTCTCTCATTGAAAATGCATCCCCATTAAAGTCAATCCAGTCATGAAAATATGATCCTGTCAAGCCGCACATCCCTTTTAGCCTACCCCCTGGTTTCCATACACGAAGAGATTTGGAATTTTAATCTCTTTTGGGCCTGGTTGTTCAAGCAGGGTTTAGATAAACAAGAGGAAGCCTGATGGCGTTTACGCGGGATGTGTTTGTGTAAGTAAGAATTATGTTGAATGGCATTGGAAAGTTAAGCAGTGTATCAACAACATGCAGGAGAGACGGAGATGTTCTGTTAAATACACTAGAAGACGAGTTACACCGAAGGGAGTATGGGGTAGTTTACTAAAATTTGCATTCCGGCTTCACTAATATCCTCAATAAATGCACTTCCACACATTCAACAATAGCATGTAATGTACCAGACTTCCAATACCTAAAGTCTGCAAGGCTGTGCTACAAGCACTTTAGCTGGGGTGCCCAGGCCTAAGAGATAGTCGCCCAAATAAAATATTCAGGGCCCCAAACATTTTAGCTGGGGTGCCCAGGCCTCCAAGTTGGTTGCCCAAATTAAGAAATCAGTGAGCTCTTAGTTGATTATTAAATATTAAACAAATTATTTTCGGAGCAAGTCAGTCACATCATTTGACCTCCTGAGCATGCGAAAAAAACCCTCTGCATGTCATCATAATATGAAAGCAACAAAACCCATCAAAGTTTTTGAGTCATATAAGAAACAAGGGCAACGCCGCCGAATATTTCATGTCTTTTTAATGGAAAAGGGGACACGGGGACTTAAGAGACACAGGGAACACAGTGAACAAAGGAAACACGGAACACAGGGGATTAAAGATACAAAGGGGACACAAGGGACACAGGGAACACACGCAACACAGAGGACACAAGGGACACAGGGGACACAAGGGGACACAGAGGACACAAGAAGACACGGGACACAAGGGGACACAGAGGACACAACAAGACACAGGGGACACAGTGGACACAGGGGACACAAAGGGACACAGTGAAAACTGGGGACAAAAGGGACAAAGGGGACACAAGGGCACACAAGGGACTCAGAGAGCACATGCAACTCAGAGGACACAGAGGACACAAGACACAGGGGACACAAGGGGACACAGTGGACACAAAGAGACGGCAAACACAGGGGACAAAAGGGACAAAGGGGACAGAAGGGGATACAGGAGACACAGAGACACAAGGGGACAAAGTGGACAAAGGGGACACAAGGAATACAAGGGGACATAAGAGGATACAGCAGACACAAGAGACACAGGGGAAAAAGGGGACAAGGGGACACAGTGGATACATGGGACACAGGGGACCCAAGGGGACACATGGGACATCAAGTGTCAAAGGAGACACAGAGACACATGGGACACAAGGGAACACAGTGGACACAAGGGACATGGGACACAGGGGACACAGGGGAAACAAGGGGACACAGTAGACACAAGGAACATGGGAAACAAGGGAACACAAGAGAAACAGGGGACATAAGAGAACACATGGGACACAGGGGACACTGAGGAAACAAGGGAACACAAAATAACAAAGCAGACGCAAAAGACACAGGGGACACAACGGGATAAAGGGGACACAGAGGACACAAGAGGACTCGGGAAACAAGAGAGAGAGAGGACACAAGGGACACATGGGACACGGAGACTAAAGGGGACAAAGGGAACACAAGGGGAATTGGTCACAAGAAGACATATGGGACACAAGGGACAAAAATGGATAAAGGGACACAAGGGGACACAGCAGACACAAGGGACACAGGGAAAAAAGGGGACACAAGAGGACACAGGTGACACAAGGAGACAGTGGACAACAGGAGACAGGGGACACAAGGGGACACATGGGACACAAGGGGACACATGGGACACAAGGGGACACATGGGACACAAGAGGTCACATGGGACACAAGGGGACACATGGGACACAAGACGACACATGGGACACAGGAACACATAAGACACAAGGGGACACAAGGGGACACAAGAGGACAGAGCAGACACAAGGAAAGAAAGGGGACACAAGGGTACACAGGGGATACAAAGACACAATGGGACACAAGGGTACACAGGGGATACAAGGGACACAAGGGACAGAACAGGACACAGCGGACACTGGGGACGCACAGGACACAAGGGGTTACAGTAGACAAAGGGAGACACAGGGAACCCAAGGGACAAAGGGGACACAAGGGGACACAGGGGACACAAGAAACACAGGGGACTCAAGGGACACAAGAGGACACAGAAGACCCCGGGGACACAGAAGACCCCGGGGACACAGAGGTGACAATGGGACATAAGGGGCACAGGGGACTAGGTTAAGTTAACCCAGGGTTAGTGCAAAATTTGATTTCAGATATGAATGCTTAAAGAGCAAATTGATTATTTCGGTTTTATTCTTTTCATCTACAAGTTGATGATTGAATGCTCTAAAAAGAAGATAGAAAATTATTTGGGAAAATGCTTTCGAACAAAAGAAAAAGAAACACGGGCTAAAAGTTAACCCTGGGTTAGCACTAATTGGCCTTCAAACAACTGGCCCTGGTGGATAGCACTACCCAGTCCTTTTGAACAATAAGGGACTGGGTAGAGAGAGAGGTACTGACAGAGAGTATAGTTCTTTGCCCAAGAGCAATTTAAATAATCATAATAACTTGAGCAAGGGCAAAAACTCAGCTCAGCCCTCTCAATCTGAAGTCTGACACACCAACAAACCAAAGCCAATCTGACCAGCAGTTCAATATTGCAGAAGAAGAAGAAGAAAGAAACCTTGCTCATTATTACTATTTTTTGTATATCCTTTTACAAAATGTGACAAGATGGTCACATCACTCAGGAAAAAGTGGCTTAGGCCCTACATGTATATAATGGTGCCAAATTCTCCCTTAACATTACAAGCATACACTGTTCCAGCAGTTTGTCAGAAAATTTCTGAGGTTTTTTTTTCCAGGTACAATGTACCCCTTCAATTTTAATGTTGACTTTAATAAGCAGCTAGAATAAAATAAAACAAATATATATTATTCTCATGAGCTTAAAATTCTTAAAATTTACCTCAATTGTTGCTTGATTAAGCATTTCCTGAAGTGCTGTATCAAAAGCTCTCTTCTCCCCACTTGAAAACACTCTATTTTCTGCTTCTTGTACTCGTTGCCTAGCATATATGTGTCTGCTATTTGCTTTTTCATACTGAAGAGTTGCCTGTTGTAACTTAAAATGAGCCTGCCAATGAAAAGGAACATATATGAAGTGTATTAATTGGAGATAAAATGTTGTACACGTAGTACTGGGTCAAAAAATTACAATGTACAATAATTGGTTCAGTTTTAATGAAACTTTAAGTCTCATCTATCTGGAATCTATTTTGAGCACGTCACCCACATTGATTTGATGCATTGTAAGTCTGTCCCATTTCCTTGTGTTGGCCATGACAGAGGCAAGATCCTGCCTCAGAAGACTGGTGTCACTCTCTAGATGGTCTATGAATGTTGTTGCTGGGCGCCTCCTTGAGTCTCATTAAAAGTTTAAAGCTCCAATTGTTTTAGGCATTGCTCTTCTTGCTGTTTGTTGTTGGCTGGTATGCACAATGAATTTTAAGATTTAAAAATCTGAAAGCTTGCACATGACTAAAAGGTGCTGGAAGACTCGAAATTGAGTCTGATGAAAATGAGATGCTATCGTTGGTTGTTGACAAGAGTGACACCAAGGACTTTGTGCATCATCAAGACAGAGGTGTAGTTGTTAAAGATGCAAATTCTGCCCTGCTTCTTCTAGTTTCTTGAATACTATCAATAGTGTCTTTGGTCAATAAAAATGTGCTTTGAAGTCTCTTAAAATGATGCTGCCAGACAGCAAAACAAAAAAATCTAAAAAGATCAATCTTAATATGAGGAGACTTGGGGTCATTTCATTTATTACCTGTACCTAAGACTGAAGTGCGCATACTACATGTACATTGTATGTGCCAAAGACAGAAATTTTCAGTTTAAAATACTCCCTCAGAAGAATATTTGCTACAAACTAGTTTTTGTTAAAAAAAAAACAGGAATCTTTTATCCAGCATTTCTGGGTGCTACTTGGAAATAACATACAACATTTCTTGATTATAGTTAATCTGTTACAAGCCTCTAATGTTTTCTTTTTTTAATTGAATGTTAAGGTCTCTCTAGGAAAAAAGAGATATACATGTAATTGTAAATTGCTTGTCCTTCTGGGTTCAATTTTTTTTCCAATCAGCCAATTGAGTCTGACCTTCCTTATACAATCATGTAATGAACTCTGACCTCCCTACCTTACGTAGCTCTCTCAAAACATCATAAAAAGGTCGAGCTTTTTCAATGTTCTTATTGCCAAGCTTTTTAGTCTGACCATTTAAATGATACGTGGCAGCAGTCATGGTTTGCCGGAAGACTGCTCTGGCCTCCTACAAAACATTGAATAAGAAGAAAATCAATTTTAAGAATTTAGTGAAAAGAAAGGAAGCAAAGAAAAGAAAGAAGAAGGCTGGTTGACAGAGATATAGCTACGCGTAAGAGTCAGCTGCCGGGTACATTTCTGGATTGAGGGTATTTCATGGATTTTCCAGACCTAACAGTCCCTATAGGTACCTTGTTCTTACCTGGGTATTCTCAGGAGCTAACTTTTTTAATTTCTTCCAAACAGTTTTCAAACAAACAAATCGAAAGTAAAACTTATTTTTCAATTTTGTTCGATTAGAAAGACCGGAAACTAGATTTTAAAATCCATATCAATATTTCTCAACCTAAAGTATTCTACAATTATATTGGATGCTGGTAATATTATCATTGCTTTAAAATAATATTGTTGCCCATAATATTATAATAAGCATACATTTCTTTGTGCTCATCATCTGATTGTGTTCAACAACAAACACACTTAATGCCAATGAGTCTCAGGGAACAGTGAGAGGGAGAGAGAGACAGGGGTAGGGGAGGGGGCATGAGGTGTAGGGATATGCCAAAAATCTGAAAACAAGTTAGCCAATACACTCTGAAATTTTTGACATTTTTTTCAATACAACCATCAATGGAAGGAGGATAGTAAAGCCAAAAATATTGTTGAATTAATAAGATGCCAGGTATTGTATACTCGCTCCAGAACAGACCTCTGTATACTGTATACCTAAACACCTAGCCGACCCTGGAGTTTATTACCTTAGAAATTGTTATTCCCCAATAAATTATTCACCCATAAAGTGGAGGGTTAGCCATAATTATTTTAAACAAAGAAAATGAAAGGGTAGTTGATAAAGTATTGTTGACCGTTATGAAAACACAAAATAATACTCTGAACCATTCTATGGGTTAAGCTTAAGTTTAAAAATCAAAATACAATTATTGATGATTGAAAATCAACACTAATTGGTCTGAACTAGCCTGCAGTGCAGGTGTTTTCTTCGGGCGCGCAATTGTTTTTGCTCACGAAAGCACCATGTTGAAACTTTCCAAAGAGAGTAGGAAATGGGGCAAGTCAAAGGGAGTGGGGAGGGGGCAGGGAGAGAGAAGAAAAAACGCCTGCCCAAAAACACTGTGAAATGAGAAACACCCCCTAATTAGTTACGTGTAACCGCTCTTCCGGAAATGAGTAGCTGACAATAACAAAACAACAAAACAGTCGCTTCAGTCCAAAGACTCACATTGTCTTAAGAAAAACAAGCTGGAGTTTATCATTGTTTTTATCTTGACTGAGTCACGATGCAATTCTCCACAGCTGATGAAGCTTCAGTTTAAGCTGCAATTCATATCTGTAAATTGCTTTCGGTGAGAGTTTAACATCCAGCAAACAATTTAAAAAACTAATGAGCTGGGCCCAGCGTGATACAACATTGCAGCAAAACATCACATTCTTGGACTAGAAAGAAAATCTCTTAGTTATTCAGATCATGAAGCCCTTAGGACAAAACATAATAAAGAACCTAACGGCCTTATTTAGCCACAAATAAGAGCTTTACGCCTCAAAAGAGGTCAAAGAAAATGTTCTACACTTGCATCAGAGGGCAAATCATGAAGACCAGAAATTCAAACACCACTGAAAATCAATAAGTGTATCATGACCTCTCAGTGTGAAACAAGCAGCTAAAATCACATTTGCTGAGTCAAAACATAGAACTGTCTAGAGCACAATCTACTCGCCAAAAAAATACGTACTGGAACAAGCAGCATTTTGGCATGAGGTAACAGTGGTGTAGGTTTTAGTATTGCAAGCAAATCTTGTGATGATGGCCAGTGTAGAAATCACTTTGACTTTCTCATTGCATAATACGCGCGACATTTCCAGCCGCTCCAATCCCAAAAGACTTGATTCGACAGCTGAGTTATAATTCGAATTTACGTCCGCCATTTCTGAATTCACAAAAACGTTTCCCGCAGTTGCATGCAAATGGAATAAACAATATAGAGTTACATTGAGAGGCATCAATCTACTTCCCTATGCCGCACCAATCGGGAGCTCCGTTTGCCAGTGTATGGAGTTTCCCAAAAGAACAATGATATCGGGTAGGCACATTTTTTTCCTCCCCTTCTCCTCCCCCCTTTTCTTCTTTCGCCCTCGCACCTACCCTGAGGGTTACTATTTCTACTCTCCCCAATCTTCCACTGTCATAAAATCAAAGATGGCGGCTAAAACAATATTACGAACACGAACAAGGTTTCGCCCACCCAAAATACGCCTGTTACACTTTTGTAAACTAATTCGGCCTTTTCTAGAGCCAATCAAACTCTCTAATCTAATGGGGAAGATAATATATTAAATTCACAGAGATGAGCTTTGGGAGCGTTGCGTGACGACAAAAAGATCAGTGCAAACGAAGCAGACAACGATGCTATTGAACGAATTCCATACTCACATCAAGTTCAGCCTCTAAATGGTTTACAGATTCCGCAGCAACGTTGAGTTTTTCAAGTTCGTCCTGGGTTTAAAAAAAATGAAGCTGAAATTTATCAAGCTTGTAAACTTAAAATAGCTTACAATACCCCAGTAAATCTTTTAGTTTATATTTCACCTGAACACGAGGATCCAGTTCTTCTCCCTCTTCATCCTCCTCAGAATATTCATCGCCACTATATGAATTTCCATCTGCCATATCAAAAACGGAGGCAAAACAAAGCAAAGGAACACCGATTGCACTAAATTAAAGTGCCGTTCAAATCAGTGACATGCACGAGTCCTCGGTAATGTTCGACAGATTGTCGGATTTCTAGACGATACGAAAGTTTAAAAACCGCTGTACAAAATATCTGCTTACGCTTTTGATTGTTTTGGTGTTTCAGTTCTTTTCAATTTGTTTCCGAGGATGGGTAAAGTTGGCGTTTGGAAGGCATCTTATTATTGTAATAGGACCAAAACATGGATCTATGGCCGTTTGGTAATCTACACTCGTTGTATTCGCTTTGTGGAAGAAAAAGAGGGAAGAAATTGCATCGATTTTCGAATATACTATGAGGATTTCTTCGAGCTAAAAAAAGAAACTACATCCATATTTTATGCGGCTATATCAGTCCGTGCTAACACTGATAAATATTGGTTCTCATCGTTTGCTGATCGTGGATATGTTTTTAATACAATCGAACATTTTTGGAAGGAAAGGTTATTTGCTAGGTGCGTAGAAATATTCCAACCTCTACTTGTACATGACACATAAAAGAGCCTTAAATACGAATCGATTTCGTGACGTAATCAATGCTTTTGTATGAGAATCCCTTGCTTACCCTACGTTAAATTGACAAAAAATACTCTTTCATTTAAATTTTCAGCTCTGAGGATGAGGAACCACATGATTCAAAACTCCTCAATATCCTATACGATGCACAGAGTACCCTAACTTCAGCTGGGAAGACTGTGCACAAACAGGGGCAGCAAATTGATGCAGCTTGTTCCAACATGAACAAGATTCACAATGACCTGAGTGTGGCAGAGACTTTAATTTACAATCTAGATTCTTGGTTAAACAAATGGAACGTTGAAACTCCAGGTGTGCACATTGATGTTCCAGAAAACAATGCAATTGTAAAAAAGTCTGAATTTCCCATTGTCTATGCCAGGACACAGAAAGAAAAGCACTTACCCGGTAGTTTAGTTCTATCAAATGAATCAGTGGATATTTTAACTGCAGAAAGAAATTTTGACATCAGTTTCACTCTGAGGGAAATCAGCGAAATCAGTGTTCACACACCATGGGAGATGACCATATTGCAGCTGAGGATTGGTCAGACTGGACAGTCTGTGCATTTGATAGCAGCACGCTTAGTGCACATTCTTCAAACACTTGAGGTTCTGTTGCCTGGGAAGGTAAACTATGAGGATCCACCAGGTGAATTTGAAGGAGATGCTGGGGAGAAGTTAGATGGACTTTATTTGCAAGGTGGGAAGCCTATGTGCCAGACGTAATTTAACTTCATTAAGGTGGTTTTCCACTGATGCGTTTTTGGCTATGTACGCTAACGCACTTAAATTTTAATCACATAAAAAAATAGAGGCAAGATAAAAAGTGCTAAGCTTAAATGAGAAGTTGAGCGAGATTCAACTTTTATGCTTATGAGCGACCTTTCATGCATTGCCTCTATTTTATTTGCGAACGTTAATTTTACGCACGTCCACAAGTAAAAATTACACGACACTAGAAATCAACCCTTAGTAATGACTGTGAAGCAGTGCCAAGACCCTTGTTCTAGGCAAGAGCATTAGGAAGAGCATTTTGAATTTCCTTTCATCTTGATTGGCAAATAAACAATGCCATTTCAAACAGGCCAATCATGATGCATTCTCAAATCCTGGTATGCAGGTGGGGACCAGAACAAGGATTTCAATGGGTCGAATTTCCAAGAGGGTGCCCCCTATAATAGGGACCTTACGATCCGGCAACGTCCACGCTAGTGAAAAGGTCACTTAAAAATTGACGCCGCATCCATTTAAATTTTTCTGTCCTCACAAGAAGTCGCCCAGTGACTTAAAAATATGGAATTTAGGTTGGAACTGAAGAGAGGGGACTGCATCTGAGTTCAGAAAGAGATAGTAAAATTATCACCTTGTCGTTCTCAATCTCGAGTCAACTCAAACTTTGACCATTTCACATCATAGTTGTGCAGAGGCGGCAAAGAAATGTACAAAAAAGTGTGATGCACACGCAGAGTTGTTGTTTTGCCCATAAAACCTATAATTTGTGTTTTAGACGTTCCCTTTGCCGTGGCCATTGTAGTTTCATAAGGTCCCTAATGGCCTATACGGGGAGGCTGCCCAAAAGGGGTACCTTTTTCAGCCTTCAGGTCTATGAAAGGGTAGGGATTTCGCTAGTTAAAGTATAGAAATGGGTAGGGACGTCTGTCATTTTGGTTCTTAAAAGGCCCAAAAGGGCTAACTGATGCATTTTGTTGCTGAGAAAGTTAGGGAAAATGCTTTGGTTTTGTTTTTTATTCATATTTTAAAGATGGTGCAAGTATATATAGCAATAATTATTAAAAAGGATGCAAGGGGATATGTGAAAGGGGTACCATTTGTCAATAGAAGGTATTTGAAAGGAGTACCGTTTTTGTCAAAGTTGTAAATAAAAGGGTAAGGGGTTGGACCTCAGGGCAGAGCCTCCCAGCATAAAACTTTGTAAAATCCCCCCCCCCTCCCCTCCTGCCCCCTCGAGGGGGTAGAATTGCAGCACTATTGTTTCACTCATTAGCAAATTAAGTAATAAAATGGTTTTCTTGCAATAACCTGATTATCAGATGTTTCTG
Source organism: Porites divaricata (assembly GCA_038088405.1). NCBI lineage: Eukaryota > Metazoa > Cnidaria > Anthozoa > Scleractinia > Poritidae > Porites > Porites divaricata. Next base: position 37,848 of record JBBMOI010000027.1, read on the forward strand.
GGGAGAAGGAGAAGAGGGAAGCAAAAAGGGGATTGGGGAGACAGGCTCGATTTCCGCTGCTTTCTGGAGTCCAGTATCGCTCCTTCCTGAGTAGAAGAGAAGTAGCTCAGGCTCATTTCCCAAACCAGTGGCTGGTAATCAAGCCTATGATTTCTGTGTCAGTTCTTCCTTTATCTCTTCTCCTCCCCCGTTTCCACCAAAATCTCCTCTAGGCTATTTTGGCAAAACCGGTCTAGCAAAATAAAGCCTATCAAATCCCAGGGGAAGAAGTGAAACTGTTTTGTGTTTTTTGCATGCCAGAACTTTGAAAGCTTCCCAGCATTGTGCTGGTAATCAACATTTTGGGTAGTTGAAAACAATATGGTCCAACTAACTTTTGTTAGAGCTTTGCTTCATGTTAACTCTTTCCCCACCGATGTGTTCAGGTAGCTGAGCAAGGAGGCTTGGACCTCCCTGTCCCCCCCCCCCCTCCCCTCCCCTCCCCTCCCCTAACCAGGTGACCTTGTAACAAACTAATATCCAGTCCAAAAGGAAAGGGAATGACAATAATAATTATTATAGTTTTATTCTCATAGCACAATCAAGGTGCAGCTCTTTTGGCTTGAATAGCACTTTAACTAAAAATAATTCTGTCGTTCATTACAGATAATAACGATGATGCAAGCGCTGATCGAGGAGACTTTCAATTTAACAGCAGTAGAGCAAAGAATTCCAAGTCAGTAACAGATGCTGAAGCAGCTGAGATGGGGCGGGTTCTGCAGGGTATGAGAAGTCTTGCACTGGGAATACAGGATGAACAGAACAGGCAGCTTCGACAATTGGACCTACTATCAGATTCTGTTGATAAAGCCAATGAGAGAATACGAACTGATTCTCGCAAGATTTCAAAACTCACGTGACCTGAACACCTACCCAATAGCTTGTAGTTTTCGTTGAATGCTAGAAGTACCATAATGCTTCAAGTTATTAACCATTGTCGATCTGGTCTGGTTATAAAAATGAATCTCAATGCTAGTGTAGGCAAAAAGCAGGAAATTAGGGGTGAGGGTAACAAAGGCCAGACAAAAAAGACGAAAACCAAACAGTGCTTTGTTGGAGGTTTCTGCTTTCAATGCACCTTTCATTTCAGAAAAACTACTGTAGTGTTTAATACTTAATTCAAAAGACAAACAGAATATTATTCTGTCATTATTCAAAATACACTTGCCAAATGACAAAATAACTGGATTAGCCGAGTGCAATGAATGAGACTTTAAGCTGGTACACGGAACAGGAAATGTTAGGTAATTAGTGATCAGCCTCGAATTAATATGAACCACACAGTAAACCTAGTGGTTTTTTTAAGTAAGGTAAGTGCTTCGAGAAGATGCTTACACTATGCCCCCACCCCACCACAGCAAGCAGTAACTTCAGGCTTTTACCGTGGTGTTGATTGGGACTTTGACCCCAGAAACGAAAGCATTAAAAAATGGAAAATATGGTAAAAAAGTTTATTTTATTGAGTTCACATTGAGCTTGCGTTTACACTTTTAAGCGATGAGTAAAAGAACCTTAATCTATCAAATTTTATCTTAAACGTCCCTTTGCTTAAGAGTGTGTCCATGAGAGAACCAGGCAGGGGGTGATAATGCTCAAATCACGGATTTCGCTCAAACTTGGCACAATTGATGGGTTTGGTGAGATATTAACCTCGACAAAAAAAAAGGTCGCAATATTGAATTCCCTGGGATTTACAGGGACCCCCCCTAAAAATCACAAAATCTACTCATTTTTGCATAATTTATTAGCTAACTTTGGTTTGGCTTTTCAACAAGTAGAAAGGACAACTTCAAATCTAATCAACTTTATCATCTTCTATGTTTATCAGACTTAATCCTCAGTAATTTATTTTTACTCTCTAATTCGATCTCTTCCTATTATTTAGCCTAAAGTAAGGTCATCTTCTCACTGTTTTGGCCAAACCCGAAATTTAAGGTATTTTAGTCGCTAACATCTCCCATGAGCAACAACCTATGTACTTAATTCTCACATATTCTTTGAAAGACATCTTTAAGGTTATCAAATCAATCCTAAAATATTTGGGCAATCTCATACTTTATCAATAATGACGTATTATGTACATTTGACTTGACGCTTATTTGTCATTTAACCAAAATTGGAAGAAACGTAGCATTCGTTTTTTTAAACAAAAATAGCACAAAGTTGGCGAGAAGTCACAAATCAGATGCCTCATTATCGATACTAATAGCGGAATTGTTAGAAAGTGTCACCTGAGGCATGTTTTCTGTGTTGTTTATGGACGTTTTGATGGATATTTTGGAACGCTTGAGTAAACACAAGGAGCGAAAGATTTAGTTCAAAACTTTGATCGGTCCAAATTGTAGGTGCTGCAAGACCCAAAAACGATAAATAGATAGTGAATAAATGTTACATACACGTCTCTCAGATGCTTTAGTCCAGGTTGGCTGCTCCAGTTTCATCTGGTCATCTGTGGCGTTACTCTGCGTTACTTTGTGACGAGGTAATGAAACATCTTGAAACATTGCAAAATTAAAAGTGTCGGCTTTTCACCAAACATTCGAAGTCTTTGACATAAGTTGTAGTCAGAGGGAACAAAATGATTCTCAAAGGACAAGAAGGATCACTGACAATCCGTCTATATCTATGGAAAACAACCACCTGCTCGAACACCCTCCATCTTTGACTTTAGACTCTGCCTAAACGATGGAATCTGTTACGGTGGACTACCGGACTTACGGAATGCGGAATACACTATCTACTGTTTGTACGCGCCAATATCCTGTTATAACTGGCGTGTTGAAAATAGGTTGTGAAAGTCGTGTTACTTGAAATTTTGAGTTTATTCGATGTTGACATTAATTACCATCATAATAATTGTCCACAATACCCCCTTTTTATAGTCAGACCGTGCCATGCAATTTTCGACAATTAATAACTTGCTATTGGGTATACTTACTTACTTACTTACATTTTAATCCTCGTAGTCTTACAACTATACAGGATGGTATCTGTATCTGGGTAAATTATTGACTGCAAAAACATAGTAATAACCGTTTAAAAGTGTTGAGGAAAAACTTCTGAGGTATACAAAAGACCCAAAAGGGGGCACTAATACTTGCAAAAAGAATAGGCTATTTTTGTTTTAGCTATTCAAGGAAGGTGTAAATTAAGAACAGGTTTTTGAACACAAACTAATACACAATATTCACTTCTCATTTAAGCTGTCATTTGCGGATTCATACAGAATAGAAGTTCTCTTAACGGACACTCTCGTATATAGCGAATAGCTCTACTTACGACCGCCATCACAAAACCCCGTTTCAACTCCCACACAGACTCTGAATTTTTACATTCCCGTAGGCGGCCGCGGACACTCAAAGGGTTTACTGGCGAATTAGATGTTAGCTTTGATTTAAAGCTCTCGTAAGCAGACACCCGGAAGAAAATCTTATCCGCCTTTGAATGTTGTGCTATTTTTTTATATTGTGTCCACAGTCATATCGCTGTTTGTCACTGTTATGAATCATTCTTATATACCCGTTTCAGAGTTACCGTTTTTTCACATACACGTCCGGTTACACTTGAAAATACAAACTGAATTGTATGCCTTTACCTAATTGTATGCCTTTACCTAATTTCAATAATGCAGTGGTCTGATCTCTGCGTTCCCTGTATGTCCTGCGCTCCTCGAAGTATCAGAGGGACTTTAAAAACAAAATAGATTTGTCTATAGTAAATTGTAACTTAAAAATTGCATCAGTACATTCACTCCAAAAAGTAGATGTTTCCGCACTTTTCCTCGTTAGAGACCTCCTGCAGTTCGAATCTCGTAAAACCCTAATTTTCCTTGAGCAACCCCACAGGCATTATTTACTGGGTGTCTTCCGACCACGCACGGACCGGAACATCAAATGTCTGTACAAAAAGGCCCTTCCGAGGATGTCTAGGATGAGAAAATTGACCTTACCTGGGTAGGGTGAGAAATTTGAAATCTAAGTATCACAGTTGAAGTAGCTCTTGAGGGAATGTGGGAAGGGTGTTTAACATATGGAAGCGGTTGTTTGAGAAAAAGATCTAACTCAAAGTGAAAGTGTGGTGTATTTTGAATTCTACTTGGGAACATTACTGCCATAGTTAGGCTTTATAAGACTCCCAAAAGCCCGTGCTAGGTAAAAAATTCAGTGTTTATGACAGTCAAATCTGGTGCCAGCAGGGTAGGGCATTTGTACGCAATTTGGCCACTCCCCCGGGGAGGGGGGCTCCAGTATGAAAACAAAATGGAATTCTTGTCGCAAGCTAATCTGGACGTGTCTCACGCTTTATTTGTCCCTTTGAGCTGGTCTGCACCAAGATCCGGCTTCACTTCGCTGCTATTTGACGTGCAACTAAAATAGACAAAAATATTTCTTTCCAAAACACGAAAGAAAAGCGACTTCTATCTCCGAGTTTGAAAAGAAGTGGGATCATTTATAATCACGGTCTGAATAGAGTTGCCAATAGATTTGGAATTATAAAATTTTTATTAGCATACAATAACAATAAAATTACCTCAGAGAATGTCGGAAAGTCATATTTTTCATATTTTGTTCACTGGACTCTGGCTCCTGGCTCCTGGCTCCTGGCTCCTGGCTCCTGACTCCCGATACGATGTTTCCGTATGGTGGCCAACCGCTGCTTAAAAATGTCCCAAAGATGGCGGGCGTTTTGTTGTTGTTTGTAACATGTGAATTGAGCTACAACAGCAGCAGAAATAATTCTTTCCATGGATTACAAATCGGCTTTCTACTTTTCGTATTGTTTTCTCCTAATACAACTTGATTTGGATTTTTGTGCGTAAACTGATGGCTAAGGAATTTTAGTCGTACAGCGAGTCACGACGCTGAACTACGCTGAACTAGGCATCGAAGGTGGCATGGGGAACAAATCCAAGCGGGCACAAACTAGCAGTTGAGACATCCAAGAGATACGTATATGGATTTTATTGACCGTTTATATTGTTTTTAGGGCGAAATTGTTAAAGTAAGTAAAACTGTGAATTAAATCTTTGTATGTTGTTTATCCTTGAAAAGATCGCGTATATAGCTATCAAAAATCATCGTTAGAGTTTCTTGCACAATAATTTCAACAATTTTACCCTTATTAATGTTAAATCATTGTCTGATGAGTTTTTTTGTTCGATTTCTCCTCATTCAGAGGCAAACGCACAAATATTGTGAGGGCCTGAATTTTGATGAAATATGCAAAAGTCGTTCAGTCACATGAACAGTTTATGTCAACACATGGAAGAAAGTGAATTGCCCAAACTTTTTATGATCTTTTTCTGAACTTAAGTGATGGCTTTAACTACTCATGCAACAGTTATAAAGATAAGCTGTTGCTCATCAGAGATATTGGGGAATAAAATACCCTAATTTTACGACTTGCTTAAAACTTGGAAATGATGACCGAACTTAAGGGGACTAAGAGAGGGGAAATCGAATCGGCGACTTTAAAAAGTTTATTGTGCTTAAAGTCTTATGAACTCAGATTATCTCTCAGTGCATTTAAGTTCCAGGTGGCTTTTCTGTTTGTTGCACTGGCATCGTTAAGTTAGCTAATTAATTATGCATAAAACGGGGAAAATGGCGATTTTTACAGGGGGTGCCCGGATCTCCCAGGGAATTTAATATTTTGACCTGAAATTCTGTCACATAAGTTAACTCCTGATACCTAACATTTGTGCCGAGTTTCAGCGAAATTGGTGATTTGAGCATTATCACCCCCTGCCTGGTTCTGCCTGGTTTTCTCATGGACACACTCTTAATAATCAAATGGGGCTGTGTCACGGTTAACCTGTTCGCCTTGTTTATATTGTAGTTAATTTTTTTATCTCAGGTGTTTTTTATTTTTATTTTGTTTTTGGGCATGGTAATGTCTGCCAGTGAAGTTGAAACAAAGGAAAAACAAAAATTATCTGAGATAAAAAGTTAACTACAACATTTATATTAGGTCATTTTACAGTTGTGGGCTTAACGCTGTTTTGATATAATTTCCTTCCCTTCCTACTGGAAATTTTGCTTAAAAAATTGACCCCTCCAGAAAACACCATAACATACCATAATACTGTTTGTTGGTCACTCCAAAATTTTGCATAGGCATTGTCTTCAGTTTCTCTTGGGAGTTAAAATGGCCCCAAGAGAAACTGAAGATAATGCTTATGCAAAATTTTGGAGTGACCAACAAAGAGTACTATGGTATGTTATGGTATTTTCTGGAGGGGTCAATACAAGTTAGCATAAGAAAAACATGATTTACAGGTTTGTTTGTATCAAAACAAGGTCAATTCCAGCCTCCTTTTCACCAGTAACTGTAAAAAGGGGTAAATTCGCTATGGAGACTTCAGAAATACTTGTAAATATCAAATAGGAAGCTTCGTGTCAAAAAAATATGTCTTCCAAGCATTGTATCAAACATTACAAACAACAAAAATGAACTTTTAAGCTCTTAGGAAGTTTTCAGTAACTACAAGTGCAATCCGCTGGAATCTTTTTCAAGGTTATCCATCCGTGCCTCCTTTTTTTTGTATTTCAGTTGTGTTATTTATCCCGCAGTAGTCAATCAATAAAAATCGGTGTCGATAAAAATCGGTAGCAATCTAGTGATTTTTATCAATTGATAACGGAAATCGGTAAAAATAGATAAACTAAATTACTGTGTCAAATCAATATTATCGTTTTTCATAATTTTAACAATTTATAACCGAGGTACGCCATGTTGTTTTTTGGCATACCGTAAGTTAGATGAGAAAACAATGTGATCCACGAGGAATTCTGATCAACAAATATTAAAATGAGAAATGTGGAAACTATTACGCAAGTTTCTCTCTAAAACTCTTTATTTTGTACATAATAATAAAAACGGTTCGGTTTAATTACATCCAGTTCTTGCAGGTAAGTAATTACGAGAAATACAACTCTAGATAAAGATTTCCTAAGATAGATTTTCACCGTTTTCCGTTTTCAATCCATGAAAATCACTTCTTTGTTAACGATTTTCAAAAACTGATAAACTTTTTTATCCATCAACTCTGATTCCATGTATTAAAATTCAGACTTGGGACCGAGGCTTGAAGGAATAAAACAAAAGCAATCATATTGAGGCTTGGCAATATACATTTCTTTTGTTTTCAATTCCCCAAGCCTTGGAGCCAAGTATGAATTTTAATATATCCAAATTGCTCTACGGTCAATAAATTTACTGTTTGCATGACTTTAGTTCTCATTTTTTGATGAGCAGATGAACAGATGTATCTTCCGATCGATATAGATCGATGAAATCGGTAAAAATCAAGAGAAATCGATGAACGAAACGAGTGTGTCATCGATTTCTACGGATTGATCGATGCATAGTCCAGGCATTTTGTCGTCAGACCTGTAACTAATTGCAAAAGAAGCTTTCTCGTCATTGACCAGTTAGAAATATCGTATACATGAACATACTAAAAGTCCCTAAAGATCCAAGCATGGGAACACCTCCAAACACCTTTTTCCCATAGCATGAAAACGAGGCTGTCAACCGGAAGTTGGAAGTTGCTGTTTAGCTTTTGTTATTGATATAAATCGAGCCATTTCCCCAAATCTAAGAATATATTCTTAAGAAGAATTACTTTAGGCCTTTAATCGTGAAAGAAGTTCCCAAAAATATATCATTTGAATAAGTTAAAATATTAAGGATTTTTAGAATCTATGTACTCCCCAACAATAGAGATCTGATTTTGCTAAAACATTACGAGACAAGAGTCGCGACAAAAAAGTTCTATATAATCACCAGAAAACCCCTCTTTAATTCAATTCTACATGTCCCTTATACAAATTAATTTTTAAATACGCTAGTCTTCCGAATCTTAACTTTCGTAGTCTACAGTGTTCGAAAAATTTGTGCACGAAGATTCTTTCCGGGCCGGCCTGGAACACTGTATACCATTCAGCATTCTTGCGACAAAATGCACCTCATACTGCTAGCCTACAGTGAGACTAAAAGTTGCATCTGATTAACTAAAGAAGCTATTCTAGGGCAGGCGGCAAGTCCGTTGCAACAGAAAATACTTGATCTCGAGCCTTGCTTGACGAGCATGGTGTTAAAACAGTTTCTTCCTTCTCAAGTTTAGCTCAAATTAATCGTGTTGAGCACACGTGTTTGACAGATCGTCTTTCACCACAATAATTAACACGGTAATATTTAGTAAGGACAAAAAAGCAAGGCTGATTTTACTGTCGGGGATATATATTAATCTTTTAATTTACTGAAGTTGTTTTATTGCTCTTCCGTCTGGTCCAATGCAGCGGACACAACCTCGTCCCCAGGGCGAGTGGTCCAGAACTTAAGCGCCATTAACAGTCACTGCCCGGATTATCTGTATTTCTAGAAAAATCTGACCACATTATTCCGCTTCTGAAAGAACTGAATTGGCTGCCTATTATATCTCAGCTGTATCTCCGTGACGCCGTGCTTGCTTTTAAGTGTATGACTGGCTCCGCTCCTTAGCTTACTCTCGACGTTTCTAACACGTGGTGAAGTAAGTGGTCGCACGACCAGATTGAACTCAGAGGCTGTTTCTTCATTGGGCATTATGCTAAGCGTATCAGATGACATTGTGCAGTTTTTTTAAAATTTTAAAAAAGTGCCAGAGCAAGTTTAATTGCCTTATTTTTGAAATGTTTTTTATCAAAGAACTGAAACCAGCTCTAAACAAACAATGCGATTCCATCCGCGTGTTTTTGTCGCATTTCAGCGTTCGTGACATTTTTGCCTGACTTGACTATTTCATCTTCCACTGATGAAGGGACAGTAGTCCCGAAACGTCTGGATTTTCAAACATTTTAGCGCTAAGACACAAAGACAAATTTTAATTGTAATTGACTATTTCAATATATTTATGCTAATTTTATATTTTACTCGCTAACGTCGTGACCTTTTAGCGTTAAGTTTTATAACAAAATCAATATCTAAGAAATTACTCATCGTCTGATTAAGTAGGCCAAAATATGGAAACCACTATTACTTCTTTTAAGGTTGCGCGTTAGACAAGGACGGTGTTGTGTCGACCTGTTATAAGATCTAAAGAGGAAAGCTTGAACTTTCCTGTTGTCCTTATTCGACTGATATAAAGATGGATGTTACGATTTGTGGAAATTAAATTCCTTATTATAATGGCTAGTGTCTTTATAGTTAGTATGTTATCTGATAAAACGAGTGATTTTCTATTTTTAAAAAAGTTATAAATAGTCAAACAAGATTAAGAAAAATAAAGCCTTGTGTCTGCGATGGTTCCGAATTACAAGGAGCTTGATGTGTAAATGCAAAATTGAAATAATAATAATGATGATAATAATAATAATAATAATCTCAATGACGTAAAAAAACTGATGAAGGAAATTTTTGTCCGCTCAATTCATCGATTTAAATCTTACATTTCCATTATTGCAGAAGAATTATTATTGTCTCCGAGTCTTTAAGGCAAACTCAGACATATTTTTCAAGCCTGACATTGATAATAAATTATTGCTCTGTCAATAACACGAGTGAATAAATAATACATAGTGTAATAAATATTGAGCTACATTGCTTTTTATTTTAAGAATAGTTTAAGTGAGATATCTCGCGAAATTTTTAAAATGTGAACACGTTTAGCACTCAGGAAAGATTACAAAGCTAAATCCTCAAACTTGACACTCATATTTTGCTACTGAAATTAAGAAATCCTGCTGGGTGTAACCAATTAACGTCCTTTTGATGGTCAACTGAAGTTTTCATAAAGACTTTTCTAGAAAATAAGGCATAATGAATTAGAAGAAGCAATTAGCTGGAGTCAATGTAACTACCAATCCCTCCTTAATTATAACGATAGTCGCGATTAGATCTCAAGTTAAAGATATTATCAAGTCTCAAATTTTTAGCAACTTTTAGATTAATTTTGTTTAAAAAAATAATCAGTTAAAATGTAAACTCTAACAGGTAGAACCAAGAAAAACTTTGTACTTTTCTGAGTCGAAAAGATGTGCTTCCTTACAATTATTCAATTTGTCATTTAATATGTACGAAGTGACACCAGCAAAGCTGGGCAAAGAATGATTACTTTTTTACTTAAATGAAACAAATAGATTCTGAATTATTTATGACTGTACCACCTCATACCGTTAAATATATTTTAACATATTATCTCTGACTACAACTGCTGTCTACAGCGTTCTGTCCAGAACCTCGAGTCCGAAATTTCAAAAGATGTGGAAATGATTAACTTCTTGGGAAAGTACTATGAAGCGAGCCATCTAGAAGAACGGCCAAATGTTGATAGGAAGAGCATATGAAAAAGGTGAGTTTTTATTAATCAATTGTTGGTTTTCATATGACGTCACTAAAATTCAAACTAAAAAACTATCGATCCTAGCGAGATTTTGCTTTCACAATGCATTAGAGCAGCTAAAAACTAATTTTCATACAAATTTTCGCTTCAAAGGGGTTCTTGGTTTTGTGATAGAGTACGCTTGAATTTCTAAGCTTTTGCGTGACGCAGCATTTACATGACGGCCAGGAGAGCTGTCATGTAGGTTAAAAAAATGACTTATTTCAGGAAATTTTGCTGTCTAATCAGTTAATGTATCAGAAAAAGTATTACTTTAATGTTTACGAGCTTCTCGAATAATGAATTCACGCTTTTGTAGCAAAACTCGGTAACAGATGTTTCTGTTGGTTTCCTTCCGCCATGTTGGAGCTCATCCAGGTGAGCACCAGCATGGCGTCTCCATACAAATCTCTATAAGTTTGGGTAAACATTTCTTCTGATATCTCGTATACGAAAGATTCCTTTGACCTGAATCTTGGCGAGGGTCTTTGTATATGTACCTCCTTTCATTTCCCAGATTCTGGACTTTATCTATTGAACGGTTTTGATTTTTATTTTGATCTATTTTGAATGGAGTGACACTGAAAACCAGCAATATGCTGCCTTGCAAATGATAACAAGCCTGACACAATTTTTTCAAACGTCGAATTGCGAATTACATATTGCAATCTTATTTCGAGGAAACAGTGATTGTGTTGTAAGAACAATTTTTCCTTGTAATATATCCTAGTAACCCTGAGTTTTAATATATGTACCTTAATTAAACCTGCGTTTCTAAAAAAGACAGCCACAACCTTTTACCACTATCCGGGCTTACTGCAGGCTCCATTACATTGCTTAACATCATTATTTCAAGCTAGTATCTTATTGTGCGAAGCTTCTTTCTGCCGTCAAGATCGTTTTTGCCCTGGCGTGCAAGTGACGGACCAATCATTAGAATCATCTATGACCGAAAATTTATTCTTCTTTCTCTTTTTTGTTTTTCATACCTTTGTTTTAACATCAGAAATAAATCTGCCTTTTATGGTCACTATCTTTTAGGGCATACTATTTTAAGATAAATTAAACTGCGGCTGGTTTTCAAGTTAGGTAATCCGGCATATATGGGGAATATGGTATAGTCTCATTAGGACCAATTTTTTAACCTTATTAGCAAGCCCAAAATATTTTCATGTAAGGAGACCCACTGAAACATTTTAAGAAAAAATAGGGGAATTCTATGAATTTATAAGCTGTCAAACCCATCTGTAAAGGTTTTTCTGCCGCATGAATTTGGGGAAAAAACGTATAATGTTCTTTCTTGATAAATTTTGTGCTCAGTTCTTCTTTTAAAAATTCACAAGCATAACGACTAACGGCTGCGAGTATGAATAGGGCACCATTATCAGCACTTGAACATGTCGTTCGAGCAGCCAGTGCAGAGCGTTTTAACTCAAGGTAACTGGCAGCTGTGTTTGATTATTGGCACGAGATTGACTTGGTGCTGATGCCGATATATGGTCTATAATTCGTGGTTTTCGTTACAATAAGCTAATTTGTCTAACCTGACAGCACTCGAAAACACTTTATAGCCTAGCTGTTACCGACCAAAATTGTCCACTTTTAAGGTGACTCGACCCAGTTATTTTGTGGGGATACCATCCTACTTTGAAGCTTTCAGCTGGTATCCACACCTTTTCTTTGATCGTAAGTCTAACATATAGCATAGATAACATACAGATCAATCTACAATATAGCATAAAAGTTTTGGCGATCGGAGTAAATGTCACGTGGTTATAGTGCCACGCCGGCTATTGGATCTGACTTGAAATTCTGCTGTTGCCGGCATATAGTGCGCATTAGTACACTGCGTTGAACAGAGTTTCACCAAAATCGCAAAGACCCAATGCGAGAAATTCAGTGGTTTCCAAATTTAGGTCATAATTTAAGTGAAATGATAAGCTAACTTAACACGATTGTATCTAATAAACTATGAGATTTATCCCTTTATTTTGGGGATCTTTATAACAGATGGGTCCTTGCAAGTCAGCAAAAATCTTTAGGGCCTTGTACATGCGCGTGATTTCGAGCAATGCAAACATATGCAAATTATAGTTTTTTCTTGCGTTTAAGAGTCCTTCGCATGAAAAAAGCATTTTTTCGCATAAATTATGACCTAAATTTGAAAACCGCTGAATTTCTCGCATTGGGTCTTTGCGATTTTGGTGAAACTCTGTTCAACGCAAGGCACTAATGCGCACCATATGTAGCCGAGAGTTTTTCACGACAAAATGCCAGCAACAGCAGAATTTCGAGTCAGAACCCAAAAAGGCGTGGCACTATAACCACGTAACATTTATTCCGATCGCCAAAACTTTTATGCTATATTGTAGATTGATCTATATGTTATCCATGCTATATGTTAGACTTACGATCAAAGTAAAGGTGGGGATACCAGACAGCTTTAAATTAGGATGGTACTTCCACAAAACAACTGGGTCGAGTCACCTTAAGATAAAAGCATGAAACTTTGCCAAATTACAACCAACCCTAAGACTAACATTTTTGGATATGGATCCAGCCCTAAGTCACCACTAGACACGAGTACTGTGTAAGCCCTAAAATGGCCCACGTGAAAACAGCCATAATTTTCTTTATTTAATGCACAAATGTGAACGGTCAAATGTAGCAGGTTTGGTACCGCTATATATCCCCAAGGAAGCGACCTTAAACAAAAGGTCTCAAATACAATTCGTATGAAAGAATGTCTAAATAAAATTTCCCAATGTTTATTTTCTCTTCGTTTTCACCACATTACAACGAGGCAAAGACGCGATTCAGTTTCCAGTTAAAATAGCGTTTAAACGTTCGATTGATGTAGCTTCTTCACTCACGTGGTCAGCTACTAAAAAGGACCAACTCCCAAAGGACAGGTTTGAGGCACCAAAATGTCCGCCGTTTCATGGTCTTGGGACAACAATATGTCGTGACATCGTGTGAAAACGCTCTGTTGGTTGGCGTAAAAACAGAATTTTAACGATAGAAAATTTATTTGATTCACTTTTATTTGACAAGCTCTTTGCATGCACAAACTATAACGGCGTCAATAATGTTAAATGTGCCATGAAAAGAATACTTTAGAAAAGTTTAACATGGTTTTGAGCAGAACAGGGCCATACAGGCCAGATGTTGCAAGCTAGTTTACTTAAAAAGTAATTGCGGTTAGTACGCACTAAAAGAAAAGAACGTGTATGGTAAAAAAAAATTCAGTCACTACATCTCAGTGTCTTTTGACATGAAGAAGACAGCGAATTCTTAACGTCCTTTTAGTGCAAAAGTTGATCTCTACTTTAAGCAAAAAAAACGTTTTTTTCCTACGGTTGGCTATTACCTTGACTTTAATTTAGACTAGGTGAATGCATATTCAAGAGAAAGTAATCATTTTTCAAATGAAATGCGATTATTATGTTGGCTTGCGTGCAGTAATATGTCAATATCGAAATCTAAATATACAAGAAAATGTTAAATTGCGCTATTCTATGTCTCATATAAACCAAGAACAGGTTGAATTTGCAATCGCTCATTTCAACCTAAAAGTTCGATTCAATGTCTTTATATCATCCCCAAAGCGTTATGAAAAATCGTATATTTTCCAGCATGATTCTCCTCCTATCATCATCTCATATGGCTAGCAGAAGTTGTAACCACTTGCATAGAATTAACTTATACACAGGAGCTGTATTTTTAGAATAGAATCTTATTCGCAATAAAACTAGCTTTTGATAAGCCAAAGTTTCAAGGGCGTGCTTAGAAAACTTGAGAATTTGTTAAGATCTTTTCCATTTTGCTGTCAAATAATAAGAAGAGTTATGAAACGTAGTTTTCGTTTACCATTCAGAAAAAGGTGATTAAAGAGATAAAGAGATTATGTGACCATACGCGAACCGTATGAGAGGACACAGAGGCTTTTTACTGTAAGTACAATCTCACGCAGAGAAGTTTTCTTCGCGGGTAGCTAATCCGACTTAATCCCATTTAATATGTCGCGCTCCTCGAAAGTGCGAAAATTTTCTTGTTGTGTATTAGATTTCAGATACATTTTCTTAATCTTCATTTCGTGCCAGAATAAATTAGTTTGCGCGCAAAGGGCTCCTAAAAAAATCACAAGATTCGTCCCACTTCGAGTCACCTTCTGGAGATACGCCTGCTTGGTAGCTGGAATACATTGCCGAGGCGAAGATCTGGCGTTTTTTCCCCCTCGTCATACTTTCCCCACGAGAAAAATTTATTTTTGTAGCGAGAATGCAGTGCATATCGGTGAATTTTACTTCAAGCGGCTTCGTGCAGCATGCTACTTGTGAAAGAAGAGTGCTGGATTTCATCGCTTTGTTCGCGTTTACTAGTGTTGGCGAATGTAAGGTAAAAGAACCGACTACTGCAAGGTAAGAATTGAAGTTTTTAACTTGCTACTCGGCGAAAAATCGCGCATAGAACTCGTGAAACTCGTGCGTATTACCTCTGTTACCTAATGTTATGCGATGACTCCTCGCTTTTTCGGTGCGTGACACGGATACAAGCGATAAACTTCATTTTCAAAGTTAAGTATAATGTAGTTATCGAGACCATTTGACGACGATTTCTAGTTGTATGCTTTATTTACTTGGCTTATTCCGGCTACGTGCCAGGGGTTAGATGACAATGCTTGTCTGCTATAATTATGCTGATAATTTTTTGCACCTTTGTATTAACCCTAGCAAAATACTCTTCTATTACGGAGGAACGTTTGATGTCTTTCGGGGCCCAATATGGTTTCAAAATTTTAAGAAAGAAAAGCGTGATTTTTGGCGCAACGGACTATAGCATTTTTTTCTTTGAAGAGAGCGCAAGGCAAACGCTCGTAAGTACAGTGTAATCCAGACAAACGTAGGTTGCACTTTAGGTGACGCATCCATGAGTGCAGTGTAACCCAGTGATTATTTAGGTAGAGCTGACAAAAATAGGCTGTACTTTAGGTGGCACACCCATGGGTGCAGTGTAACCCAGTGATTCTTTAGGCAGAGCTAACAAACAAAGGCTGCACTTTAGGTGGCACACCCATGGGTGCAGTGTAACCCAGTGATTCTTTAGGTAGAGCTAACAAACATAGGCTGCACTTTAGGTGGCACACCCTTGGGTGCAGTGTAACCCAGTGATTCTTTAGGCAGAGCTAACAAACAAAGGCTGCACTTTAGGTGGCACACCCATGGGTGCAGTGTAACCCAGTGATTCTTTAGGCAGAGCTAAGAAACTTAGGCTGCACTTTAGATGGCACACCCATGGGTGCAGTGTAACCCAGTGATTCTTTAGGCAGAGCTAACAAACTTAGGCTGCACTTTAGGTGGCACACCCATGGGTGCAGTGTAACCCAGTGATTCTTTAAGTAGAGCTAACAAACATAGGCTGCACTTTAGGTGGCACACCCTTGGGTGCAGTGTAACCCAGTGATTCTTTAGGCAGAGCTAACAAACAAAGGCTGCACTTTAGGTGGCACACCCATGGGTGCAGTGTAACCCAGTGATTATTTAGGCAGAGCTTGCAAACATAGACTATAGAGGTGTACCCGTACAACAAGTTTTCCAGTTAAAACTGTCATAAATTGCTACACCATGGCACTTCGACTATTTTTTTATCGCGCATTTGATATATTGTTTTGACACACAATTGATGGTCAAGGGAAGTCGTATTGCCTACAAACCACAGCATGACAAATTTAGGCACACCACAGAGATAAGGTAAGGTAAGGTAACGTTTTTCATAAACGGTATTTTTTTAAGGTACATTTACATTCAAGTATAGAAAATAATTACCTAACTCAACTAGAATCTAAGATGAAAACAAATGATTAAGGTACCAATAACAAAATAACCTGTTTTACAAGGAGGCCTTGTGTAAAGGTTACATATATCTAAATTAAGTTTTTTTTTAATTGTCCTTTTTAATTTTCAATTGCCGCACTTTCAGAGACAAGCTGTTCCACAACGCACTTCCGTTATAAGAAAGGCTTCTTTTTTTAAAAAAATTCAGTGCGGGGTTGTGGACGAACAAAACGCGAAGCCGTCAGATATTCTAGAACCGTGTTATTTAGGGACGGACCATGAGAAAAGTTATCGGGGATGGGGAGTTTTCGATTCGCAGGAATTTTTTTCGTTAACATATTCCTTGTATGAATTTTTTTAGGCCATAGCATGAATATTTTTTAGGGTTAATGGGCGTGATTGATTGTTTTCATTTAATTTTCTCTTGCGCGATTTATTTTGGACTTCGCCCGCCTCCTAAGTAACTACGCGCTGATGGACAATGATTTTCGACTGTGGAGCGGAAAGTTAGCACTACGCGAACAGAGCGATTCTCTGTCGTTTCTGCAAGGTATAAGATATTACGGCAATGAGGCTCCCAAGGTCCATCCTCGAAATCATAACTACTACGATGAAATGTATTCTGCGTGCAGATGTCTCCTTTTCCAGGTTTATATGTTAAATAACCCTACCAACGGTTTGTTTGACAAAGCTTCCGAGACGGCTTTTTGGTGGTATTTTTGATCCAATTTTTTTTTCATCTTTATTTTCGCGGCCTTTGCGATGACGGCTTCGGACCGTACTGCGCTTCGTGATTTCGCAAAATTAATTGCTGTGGAAATTAAACATTTTTTTTTTGCTATAAAGAAAGCGCTTTCACTTTCAGAATAATAATAATAATAATAACAATTATAGTAATAAAAATTATAGTTAACAAGGAGGCCGTATAAAAATACTACATATCTCCAAATAAGGGTTTTGAATTTTTCTTGAAAAACATAAAGGGATGTCAATTACCGCACCTCCACAGCCAAGCTGTTTCAAAACACATTTCCGCTATGAGAGAGGCTTCTTTTATAAAAATCGGTACGGGTTTTGGAACAGCGATCTTGTATTTATTCAGGGGCACCTAACGACTCTTTTCTCTGAAATATTTGAATTTTCTATAGCATGAGAAAGGCTAGAAATTTCTATATGATCGTTCCAGTTGTGTACAATTTTCGAAGCTTATGTAATAAAATCCCCACGACTCTCCCAAGATGCCGTCTTGGCGGCTTTTGATGATTTCATTTATTTTTTCGATCCGGTTTTGTTTTACATTTTTATTTTCGCGGCTTAATTCGCAGCGAGCGATAAAAATTTATTCGTTGAAAGGAATAATTAAGTCCTTTTATTTGCGATATAAACTTAATTTATTTTAGTTGTGACGGCATTGACAGCTTTGGAAGAAACTAAAGGTATCCGTATTGCGCCTCGCGTTTTCGCAAAACGGTTGCGGGAGGCATAATATTTTCTTCCAACTAGAGTTGAGGTAAATAATTTTAAATTATCTCGTTTCCCAAAGTGCGTGCTGCTGAGGACCAGTCGGCAGTAAATAAACACTAGCCTCATTGTTCTGGGGAAAATTGAGATGCATTAGTTACAACTTGATGACAAGTATAGACCGGTAATTGCGTCTGTATAGAGGAAATTAATTATCAAATCCGTGTCATAAGAAAAGGATTATAACGCCTCGCTCGGATACTGCTTGAGGTGCTCCAAAAGTCCCATACAATTTACTGTAACGTCGTTACAGTAAATTGTATGGGACTCTCCAGGATACTTACAGTTCAGGCGATTTGTGTCCCCTCATTGAGGGCATCAGAAACTTTAAAACATTTCTTTGCCAAGAAAATTTCGTTCTTAATTTTTCAAATTGTCTATTTGTCATGCCCCCAAAGAACGAGCTTCTATAATAAGTATTTTAGACTCTTGTCAAGGCGGTATAAAAAGAAAATCAAATTTTCTCCATGACACCAATAATTTTCCTCGCATATTCTCCATCAAAGTGCAATATATTTACAGCTATGTAAACATTTTCATATTTTGCCGTCTGATAATTTACGAACGTTTAAAAGGGCATGTTTCGTTTATGCTTGTTCCGGTTGTTTTGTGGCTTGTCTTCTGTTTGTGCGACAGATGTATTTAAATCTTTGCTCGTAATCGTAATACAGTATTGCCTCTAATTTTCCTACATGACCTTCGTAACTTAGCAACTACAGTAATTGAAAATACCTACTGTAAGTAGTGTCAACCAGCAAAGACAACAGCGAAAAGGCCAGGTAATTGGAATCAGAAACTTATTGACTAATAGAAGTTGTAATTCATGTATAGCATAAGAAAACTGTGAAAGGTTTGAACCCAGGAGTAATTTCAAAAGTAGGTTGAGCTTGATCGTCCGGGTGAACATAAAGAAAACTGTTTACCTCGCCCTGAGCAGATTTTTCACTCCCAGACTCAATCTCAAAGTTTTTCGATATTTTGCGATGTAAAATTGGCAAATTTCTCGTAGTTTCATTAGCATTTGGCAGTCATACAGAGTGAAGGAGTTAAGGACTAGGTACGATAATTGACCAACTAACAACAAATGTCGCTAGTATAGCCGGCAATTAGTCTCGTCTGGTTTTTGCAAAGCTTATAATAATTCATTTTTTAATATGATGACTTTCAAGATATCTCAGACATTTCGTCGCCGCTAATGTTCTACTTTCAGAACAGACGACGGGCTGGCGGAAATCATTTTAAACCGGCAATGGGAGGGCAGGTCTTGGTTCTTGGAAAAGTTCCCAGGTTGTTCGCCCCTACGCTTTTCTTGTACCTGTCTACGATTATTCCTTTCAGTCAAGTGGTTGCAAATAAGCTGGGAAAGACGTTAACAATAGGAGGCTTTTATGCATCTGGTGAAAGGACAACTTTTCAGAATGCTTCAGGTATCCTCAAAACAGTGGGGCAAGCTCTTAGATTCATCAATGAACGATCACAAATTCTACCTGGTTACAAGCTTGACATCAAATGGCGGGATACCAAGGTAGGCTGTGCTTTGTAATTTTTAAAACATGCGACAGATTGAGTATATAGATGAAACGTTTGTTTTTGGCCATGACGATATTGAAATTTTACAATTGAAGCCAGGTGGCTTCATTTGAATATTGAAGCGAACTCTTGACTTCAGTACCATAGGACAACGATAATTTAGAAATTAATTCAAAATATGGATAGTCATTGAACTAAGATGACTACCATTCATTTGCCCATTTAAAACAGCAGGTCGTTTCTTTCACTGTCCATTAATTACAGCTGGTAAAAACGAAAACCACTTCCCATCGATGTTTTATCTCGAGTTAGCAGATTTTCTAAAACCAAAACCGTGAATGAAAAAGGAAAATGTCCACGATTGAG
>JBBMOI010000027.1:62500-82500 GCA_038088405.1 Porites divaricata
TTGTCAATCATCGCCCACGAATCCCTTGGTGACGGAGAAGGAAGCCATCAAACCGCCATTAAAGTATTGAAGGTAATCAGATAAAAATTGATAAAATACAGTAAAGACCACGATAAAACAGAGCGGGTACCAGGAGTTCGCTATGGTGGAATCTATTTTTTCTATCATATTTAAGAACAGGGTGATCAATCAAAAAAATATAAGTCCAAAAATTCGAATATGGAATCAACTTATGCCTTGAGGTACGATAAAACGGGTAACGAAAGCATGCAACTTGCTTTGCAACATTGCTACAAAACGAATTGAATAGCGATGCTGCACTTTTTGCCAGCCACTTCCAAATCTGACTTGCTACAAATCAGGGTGTTGCAGGTTGCGAAGTAATAGATCAAGCATGAGACGAAGTGTTTCATCACCAGATCAAACACCGAGGAGAGAGTATTTTTGACGATTTTCGGGGTGTTTGATCTGGTGATGAAACACTGTGTCGAATGCTTGATGCTACTTCTCAAACGAAATGATGTTAGGTGGAGAAATTAAGGGTGCAAAAAATGAGCAGTTTTTCATCTGGTTTCCAAACACTCATTAAACATTAATTTCCTTTGTATTTTCTTTATGAATTATTAATGAGTTTGAGAAGAGTTGTTGCAAACCTAATTAGATAGTAGTTCCACTTTTTGCCACAAAATCTGTGTATGTTGCGCGTTTTACCGGCCCAAGCCAAACTTGTCATGCAGTAAGTGACGTAACTCTTACGTATGGCTTGACTCCCGCGTTATTTTATCCAATCAGAAGTCAGTATTTACGCAACTTATAACAGTCTCATTTGTTGCAAGACAGGTTTGAACGTGGGTGGTAAAATGCGCAACATTGCTTTTCAACTAGTTTTGCAGCAATGTACGTTGCAAAACAAGTTGTATGATTTTGTCGCCAGTTTTACTTCAGTTTTAGTTAGCGAGATATTCTTCTTTCAACATGCAACAATAACAACGCACGATAAACATCGGGATGCATGTGGGATTTCCACACGTATTTTTGACATCGACCGCGTTAAAATTTAAGCAGGGTAGGTTTTCGGTAAAAGTAGTTTCCTTGATCAAATGCCATTACTTTTATGTTAATGCACAATGAGCTCAGGTTCACCTTAACAAGGGTCTGAAATGACGTCATTTGCACATTTGCGTCACTTGAATTGAAACTACCAGGTCTTGCATTGTTTTGTTGTGAATATTGTTTTTTAAACCTCACTGGAACGGAATGGATTGTGGTAACTGTAGCGAAATGACGTCGTCCTGGAAATGTCCTCTTGCGATAGAAGGTGAGTGACACACTTTAAATCTTAATTTGTTTCCTTCTTGCTTCATTTTGGATGTTGCAGGAAAGAGATGCACGGGTGATAATTGGACTTTTCTCTGAAGAAAAAGCCATTGAGTTATTTTGCCAGGTAATAAATCGACTCAAACTGTTAAAACGTTGTGGAGAGACAACCGATAGTTTCATTTTATAATTAAACACGAGCTGGAGTGTTTCTTCCCTTTTTCAATTTGATCGACGTTGAGGTACATGTCTGGAAATCACCCAGTTAAACAATCGGTTGTTTGATTGTTTCTTAAAATCGGGCAAGAGCTGGGTAATTGACTCCTGTGAATGATCATTACTGTTTGAGAAAATTAAAAGCTCTAGTGTTTTGGCGTAGCTTTCCGGGCTTTCATCGATATCCGAGAGTGATCTCCAGTTTTTGTGGTAGTTAAAATAACATGATACAGGTTCTGTTCACGCTTTCTCTGTATGAATACTAGTATGTAAAGTCACAGATCAACCTCGAGAAGTCAAGAGTTTTCCATTCCATCAGGTCGCAAAACACCGAAAATCGTTCCGGTTGCGCTTTAAAATGTTTCCAATATCCTCTTTAACTGCTTCTTGTCAGTAGCTTTCAAATAACCAATAAATACGCAGAAAATTAAAAGATTTTGCTGTGCGCGGTGCTTATTAGATCACTGGAAACCTAAGAGTAAACTACCAAAGGCCATTGTTATCGATCAAGTCTATTCCTAACCACCTGCCTAAAAGTGGTCATCATTAACGGTTCCCAGGCTTTCAAACAAGGCTTCTATGGTGACAAGTACCTGTGGCTTCTGATGGGATGGTATCGACATCGTTGGTGGGTAGTGGAAAAAATGCACTCTGCCCGTGCGTCAAAGCTCCGTTGCAAAACAGAACATATCACTAAGGCCTTTGGAAACTTCCTTAGCACAACTATCCTGAGAATGGGACCTAGTTCCCCAGACATAATAGGAGGAAGCAAGGTAACAGACTTAATTGAGTCGTTTGTAATATTTCTCACCATTTAGTGGATAATCCTCTAAATGAAACTTTTTTTGCTAATATGGTGGAATTTAGTAGCTGGTACTCAGTTAAAATGTCACTGTTGCCCCACCCATGGAGGGGAGGGGGGTTACGTAATCATATATATATATATATATATATATATATATATATATATATATGGTAAGGAAAGGACCATTAAAAAGTTTTGGGGGGCGAAGTACCAAGAAAATATTCATCCATGCAAGGAAAAATTAATGAAAGAAGAAAGGAAAATGCTAACGAAAAAAGTATTGGATCAATTTTGGGTTCTGAGACACTTCCCACCTACCCCTCCCCTAAGCCAACACTTTGCCCTAAGTGAGAAGTAGGTGTTAATGTTGGCTTAGGGGAGGGGTAGGTGGGCACTTTGCCAGAAACCTAAATAGAGCGTTTTCACATGACGTCACGGCGGCCATATTGGTGTTCCAAAACAATAAAACGGCAGCCATGTTGGTGTACCAAACCAATCCTGTGGGAGTTGAACTCTTTTCTTATGTAAACGCTTTCTTTTGTTCCAATAAATTTGCATAGTCGCTGGCCACGTGAGTGAAAACGCTCTATTGATCCAAAGTATTCGTGCAGCTCGCAAATCCTTACCCCTGCTATAACATTTCTAATGGTCCGCCCCTTAAGTACGCAGTTTCCACGGGGGAGGTGTACAATTTTTAAAAGAAGCATTTATTGTAACTAACGGACAAGTGCTAGTTAAGACAGCTTGGGTCGAGTTCCACAGGAGAGTGTGTTACGTTTATATGTATTGTATTCTTATAGTGCAGCCTAGAGCTGCATCATTCCAAATTTGATTCGTCTTCCTCTTTACAGGAAGCGTACCTCTCATGGAAAGAGAAATATAATGAGTTAGGATTTTATTCGGGACTTGCCCATGATGCAGTTGTTGCCATGGCACTTGCTTTAAACAAATCCGCTGAGATTCTGAACGCAAGAAATAAAACGCTGGAGAATTTTACGTACGCAGACAAAGAAATGGCTGAGGTGTTGAGGGATTCACTTTCGAAAGTGAAATTTCTGGGCTTTTCGGTAAGTGGAACAACGTTTATCCTCATTTTCAAAGCTACAGTAAGCAAATATCCTGAGAGGGCAAAAGTTAGTCTGCTTAGCCTTCAGCTGAGCCCTGACCCGGCCGGGGTCACGCGGTGCCAACCTCGTTCCCAGGGTTCTCTCCTACCCGTCCCTACAGAGCGAGAGAGAACCTGGGAACGAGGTTGACGCGGTGCCAGCACTCTATACGTGATTTGTCATTTGACATACTACGAACTATCATTTACCAAAGTAGTTTAGTCTGAAACCGCCATTCGATAGACCTAATCACGGTTTTCGAATCAGGCAATTGCCCAAGTTTTAAACTTTTAAAACCTGGATAGTACATCCTTTTCAAGGGAATTACCTTAAATTCCCTAAACGTCATTACGAGTTATGATCTGTTTGCAGGGACCTGTGTTTTTTAACGAAGAGGGAGATAGACAAGGGCTTGTGGAAGTCGGTCAAATGCAAGGTCAGACACTGAATCAAGCTTTGTCACAGAAATGTTTTAACCAATGTAACACTTAACAGTAAAAATTCTAGAGAAAATAAGAGCCACCCAATAAGAGGACATCAACACCGTAAATCACATGCTATAAAGTCTTCATCTTAACACGTGGCTACGATTTTATCAAATGATACTCCTTATTACTACAAGCCGTGTAGGTTGAGTAGAGGCCGCAAAAGCCAGCAGGATTTACAACCATAGAGGAGCAGTATAGCGGGGGACGTTTAGGTTCTCCTTTCTGTAGAGGAATCTCATTAATTTTCCGGGGGAATAAAGCAAACTCCCTGTTCTATCTAAAATGCGTTATTGGGTAATGTTACAGTTAAGCGTTTTAAAAAGAGTTGGTGTAAAAATTTATTCATCCTCAGATGGCCGAGTAAAGATTCTTGGGAACTACACGATGGAGGAAGATAAACTGGTTCTCGAATCCTCAAAGTTCGTTTGGAAAGGTAAGAATTGTTACTGTTGAAAGAGGTTCTCTTTGCCAGAGGTAACTAGATAAAGAATAACCCCATGCCAATGCAGTTATTGCCCCACTCCGTTTACACGCCTTGAACGAGACTTGTTCAAGTAACTTCTTTTGTTTGATTTTAGGTGGTACTATTCCATCTGATCAAATGATGACGGTCGACAGATTGCTCAAGATCTCAGTGGGTTTGTTCAGTTTCTTCTGCGCGGTTGAGATTTTGGGAATAATTGTAGCGGTAGTATTTCTGACATTCAACATTTGCTACAGCGACCATAGGTAACTCTGAAAAATCTTCCGCAATGCGAACACGTAATTTATAGATTTAGCCATGGCCAAAAGCAAAGCTCTTGTGGGATCTTTTGAAGTCCGTCTGTCTGAGGTAGAATAACTTTCGCCACTTAAATAAGCAAATTGAATGCCTCCTGAAAAAAATAATGATCATAAGCCTGAAATCAGGCTTATGACCAGTGGAGAACTTGAGCCCGCGGTACACTCAAGTGACAGTCACACTGATACCCAATTTGACTGCTGTTAATTGAACATAACATGGCTGTCCAATATCAAGTTAAAGTAAGTGTAACATTACACACCACTAACTTGAAAGGGTTGATGTGCAAACGGATGATTCTGTCACAACCAAATTTTCTTGGATGTATAGATAACAAAATTTTATTAAACCATTGTACCTTACTGAGCTCACTTCGCGCGCGAGAGAGCCCCGTTATGAATGATGTATGCGTAAGGCACACAAGGGCTTCACTAAGCCCCTAGCTGTCTTCCCATATTTCCTGTAAAACGAACCTGTATCAGGCGAACACCTCTTTTGACCGGACACCAGCCAGGGTCAGGTGGTCAACTCGGTTTACCGCTTAACCAATTAGGCCTCAGACGTGACCAGTATCAAATTTCTCCTTACTGCATAAGGGCATCATCAAGGAAACAAGTCATGAGTTTTTAAACAGTGATCACCAAAAACGTATTGCATTGATTTCTTGCATTCCTTTCAATTTACTTGACAAGACATCAATGGAGGTCAGTTAAAAGAATTTGTGTGTTGAAATTTGGGCTTAAAGCACCTATGTATAATCGTGGCTTCGCAGGTTCATCAAAATGTCAAGTCCCCGTATGAATAACATCATTGTGGTTGGCGCAATTCTCATATACGCGGCTGGGATCCTACTCGGGATGGACGGCAACTTTGTGAGCCCTGGTGTCGAGGCAATTCTTCGCTGTAAGGTAAGTGTAGGAAACTGAGTTACTCATAACAGTTAAAACCGGACATACTGGAAAAATGGAAAACGCCTGCCCAGCTTCAACACTACATTACAAAATCAACTTATGAACTTTCAAGCGTTCATTCTTTAATGTTAACAATCTGTAGGTTTGATAATAAAAAGATGGAGTTTTCGGTGGGTAGTCGAGCAACCTGCGAGAACTGTTTCGACTCTTGCAATTTAGGCACTGGAAACCCATGGCCAGTTAA
This sequence comes from Porites divaricata, assembly GCA_038088405.1. Classification (NCBI taxonomy): domain Eukaryota; kingdom Metazoa; phylum Cnidaria; class Anthozoa; order Scleractinia; family Poritidae; genus Porites; species Porites divaricata. The sequence goes on from JBBMOI010000027.1 coordinate 68,369, forward strand.
GTAAGAAACAGCAGGCATTTTTTGCCACTTTTCTTTGTGTTAGCGACAACCTTTGCTTTCAAGGCTTTCCCACTAATTACCATGATAAACTTTAACACCTCTAAAACTGTAGAAATTTATAAATTAAAGTATTATCACATATTCTTTGTGAAAGGTTTGAACATATTCTTTGTTCATAAAGATTTTAAGAAGGGAGGACAAGTAAAATAATCAGTCCAGAAAACCTAACCAGGCGATCTGTGACGTCACTGCGGGGGCCTGGGGAAAGAAATTTTAATGCCGTATCCCATAAACCAAAGCTGACGGGAACAGATTGAATTGAATTGATTTGGTGCGCACGCTGGTTTATGGGATACGGCATTAAAATTTCTTTCCCCAGGCCCCCGCAATGACGTCACAGATCACCTGGAAACGAATCGGCCAGGAACTAGTTTCATAAAATCTAAAACCTAGTCATGTGCATATATTAATAATATGCCCTGGGGACGTGTAAATTATGAATATAAAGGACCACGTTGGGCCCACCCCTTGCACTCTACTCTAGACCGCCGTTTAGATTAGATCTAGCGACCCGCCCTCCCACCCCGCGAGGAATCCGGGTTTTTGGAGCGCATCCTCCAAACTCTTCGTATGGTTTGGGCTCGTCCCAAGCAAGAGCGATTCCCCATACCATATTTACATTTCATAAATAACAATACCTAGGGCAGAATATTATACTGAGCTGAAAGGCAGCGGTTAGCAGCTACGTCCGACGTTAATATTTATGCACTGGCCGCAGGAGAACTTCTATGCCAGTCCAAACTTTTGCAAAAATTTTACCCATCTTTTGGGAGCACGAAGATGGCGCAGTGATGAGAGCGCTCGCCTCACACCAATGTGTCCCGGGTTCAAATCCCGGCTCCGACGCCATATGTGGGTTGAGTTTGTTGTTGGTTCTCTCCTTTGGTCCGACAGGTTTTCCGGCTGTACTCCGGTTTTCCCCTCTCCTCAAAAACCAACATTTCCAAATTCCAATTCGAACAGGAATCAGGCGAATCAGGTAGACGAAGAACCACTTTGTGGATGTGCTACCTTCAAATCATCATTATTATTATTATTATTATTATTATTAAATCCTGTTACGTCGTTCGATTGCAGTTTTCAACTTGGGTTGCATGTTTTGGATTCACCCTGGGATTTGGTGGAATGTTCCTAAAGACTTGGAGAGTGCATAAGATCTTTCTTAATCGAACAAAGAAAATGGTAGGTTGATAGCTAATACAAGTACTTGTTTATCTACTTCTCTTTATCTGTTTCTAAGCACCACTATCGCGCGTAGAGCGATGTGGGATTCTGTAGGGCATAGTTCCCAAACCCAGCGCGCGCCGCAAGTTCTTCGGCACCTCTCTAGCATGGCACTTTTCCTTCAGCATTTAACGTGAAAGTCAAAGTGGTTACTGGGAATGGGGTGCAAGGGTACAAGGATAATTTCTGTTCTTTATATGGGCAGCCCCGGAGACAATGGAAAAAAAACTGATGATGACTTTAAGTCGGGAATCTAAGAACTAAATCTCATGGTGTCACTATTAAAATGAAATCGCATTTTGAGGATTTTTGCACTGTGCCGTTTTTGTTTCAAAGCGAGCGCTTTAAAAACTAACATTAGGAATTTCGACTTGGCAACTTCTGGGAAAAAAGAATCACTTTGCCCGATTTTTAAAATAAACTTTCAGTTCGTTTAACAACTACAATGATAGCAATGCAAGCAACAAATGCACAACCCCAAAGAGGAGGGTTGGGCGAGTTGTTAAAACCCATCCTTGGTTTTTACCTTGTTCAAGTTTTATAGGAAGATTAACCCTTTGACAATGTAAAGTCTGTGATGACCGCCAAACGATGGCGTTCATATTATGAAATATGACGAAACCGGTAAACTCTGACGTCATTCAAAATGGCACCCATAAAGTCTGCCATCTTGGATTTACCTTTAATCTAAAATGATGTAAAAATAAACAACCACAAAAGGAAAACATTCAAAATGCTTTGGAATTAAAACTCGTAAAACAGAACTGTTAATGTAAGTTCTGTGCTGAAGGCTCTTTTATTTCTCCCAGGTAATAAGTGACTTCCAGTTGTTTGCCATGCTGGGATTATTCCTTTCTATCGACCTTTTTATTATTGTGGTCTGGGAGATTGTTGATCCGATGCACGCCGAGGAAAACTTTACAGGACACAAGGTACGTAATGTCGAGGACAGATGAATATTCTTAGAGCTATTTTTAAAGAGTTATCTCGTGGGGTTTCAGTCAACATTCCAAAATCTTGAATTCAGGATTTTGTGGTTCTAAAATCTCGATAAACGTGAAGATAAGATTGTGGCGTTCCAGAATATTGAATTCAGGACTTTGGAGTTCCAAAATCTTGAATTCAGGATTTTGGCGTTCCATAATCTCTAGTTCATGATTTTGACCTTCCAACATCTTAATTCAGGATTTTGGGAACAAGGTGAGGGGATACCTCGCTCCTCTTTGGTTCAATTTCTGTGGCGGCCTTAAACGCAGGGTTTCTTGACAGCCAAATAAAGTTCCCAATAGAGAGGAGAAGTCGTTACATCACGCTCCCATGGTAGCAAAATTTCTGGATCACTACAAACCGAAAATTCCCTTCTCAAGTAAATCTGCCCTTGTTCAAATTTAATCGATCGTATTCAGTTTCATTTAATTTGTCAAATGTTGGCAAAATTTTCTGGAGTTGAAACCGAAAGGACCCGTATTTAAGTTTAGAAAAAGAATATTTTTGTGTTGTGTTTACTTACTCCACAAAGCAAGCGCGTGAAACTAGGAAGGTCATGTCGCAGTCATGCAACGAAAAAGCGCGATGCACGAGCAAAGCTGTCGTTTTGTTAATATACACTTATTGATTTTTAACTATTCTCGTTGCCGTCGCCGTCGTCGTTGCTTAAACTCCCTATAGTTGTGATCCAGAAAATGTGCCACCATCGTAAAGTGATGTCACACTTCTCCTCTCTGTAGAATGCATTAATGGCGCCCTTCTACCTCTTTTCAGGAATACAGCCCTTCAACGGACACAGAGTATGTACCATACTATATCAAGTGCAGTTCTTCGTACCCAAGCGTGTGGCTTGGCATCGTCTATGCGTACAAAGGCATCCTGCTGGTATTTGGCGCCTTTTTGGCCTGGGAAACAAAAAACGTGAAGGTTCCAGCGCTGAATGATTCACGCCACATTGGTATATCTGTGTACAACGTGTTTTTTCCGTGCGCTCTTGGTATGACTGTGGTTAACGTGGTTGATAATAACCCGGGTGTCAACTACGCAGTGCTCTCAGTTCTGGTCGTGTTTTGCACCACAATGACTCTCTCTCTTGTTTTTATTCCAAAGGTAAAGGAATTGATAAGATTATGTTTAAGCAACAAATGGACCGTTTTTAAGCAGGTATGGCAGCAATGTCAGAAATGCTTTCGTTTAGCATTTTGCTGCCGCAATGCCTGCTCATTACGCACCTCACAGATGCGGGAGATTGTTTAAATTTCCGAAGGCGACTCAAACGGTTCCGTATATGTTCAAAGTTTTCCGACGAATTGTGCAAAAGTGGGAAGTTCCAGGGACATTGACAATGTGCAAAAGACCTCAGACTCATCTCAAGTAGTTACTCTATAGCTAGTTACCCATAAAATTGAGAGAACTAGGCTGCGCAAAGCCAAGATAATAGTAACCGTTGGACACGCATTGTGCTCCTTTCTTGTAATTAGACATAGGGGCCCATTCCTGCTAAAGAAAAACCAGTTTTTGCAAAATGTTGTTTTCTCCACTAGATCACAACAGTGCGGGCAGACCCACAGGGAAAGAACAGACCTCACTTTGTGTCGGCTCTGAACAAAACTCCAGCACATGTACAACAGACTCAACAACAGGAAAGGCAACAGTTGCGACCAGAGGCGACGAGAAAACCAGAAAGGGAAGCCCACGCCAGGTCTTCTCGGGAAGAGGGAAATTGCGCCGATTCTAGTCTAGTATAAGGCTCGTTTTTCGCTAAATCATTACAACTGTGCATACGTATAAGATTCCGGAAATCTGCCCACATACCTGCCCCTCCCCTAACTCTACATTTTGTCTTAAAGTTAAGTGAGAAGTTAGTGCCAACGTTGATCTAGAGGGAGTGGGGTAGGTGGGGAAATTTCCATGACTGTTAGACAAGCCCACATATCACCCTGCGGACTGGCTAGATCGCAAGCCACCAATTGCGATTGACGATTTCTGTTTCCAGATCCTGCAGACTAAAGTTGAAAAAGCTAATTTGGGGGACAAATTTTACTGTATCGGCAAGGCAGAGCTCTGTAGCTCTGCCACTAATTTTTTGCATGTATAATCCTGATAATATTTTGTTGTAATAATTTATTGAGGAAATCCATTCCTTTTAAGCCCACTGGCTTCCCTCGGGCTTCTTCGCCATTACATTTTCAATTGTTTAGATTTTCTAGTTTTTTGCACATCCTCATGGCAAAACAATAAACTGAAACTAGAGAACGGAGAGTTAACGAAGACGGCTTATAGGAAGGAACAAGAAAATGCAGAAACAAATTTAGTTACTAGTCGAGAACACTTGTGGCTTACATTGAAAAGACGGTAAATTGAAGAGAATTAAGATAAGAAAATAAATTTTTAAAGTCACTTTTTGGTATGTTTGTATTTTTTTTCTGTTCATTACAGTACCAAGGAACAATATGTAGTCTACAGCCATGAGGGACTTCAGTATGCTTTTCAGGTCGGCAGATTTCGATTGAGACCTTAAAAAGTCCGGTCAGGAAAACTCATTTTAAGTTAAAAACTGAATGTCTGGTCTAAAATTGATTTGTCTGTTTAAAACGACGGAATAGCTAGAAGGAATATCTTGGAGGTAAATTCATCGTAAATTCACGATGAAAAACACACAGGCGTTTTTTTTCTGTCGGCCACGCTTTAAAGCAAGCCAGCTGTAATTACAAATTCAGCAACTGCTTCTGCGTTCGATTCTGTGGTTAGACCAATGCATTTTCAGTTTCTATCAGACAGAGGAAATTCTCTCGATTTCCCTCTGACTTTATCAGAACACTGAATTTTCAGTGTTGTTCAAATGTTTTCAATGCTTTTTAAATGGTAGTGAAATTTAAAAGAGCCTCTATTTTATGCCTTTTTTCCTTTCTTTTTCCCCTTATTTTCTAGCGCGTTAGGATCTTTTCCTTCGGCGATGGCCAACTTTTTCTTGAGCTCCAAAAGAATGGCAACTTCAGCATCCACTGTGGCTTTTTCAGCCTTGTCAGTCTTCAATTTTCTCACTTTGTCGCCCTTAAAATAAAAGCAACGTTACTGTATACATTTTTTTAGGCGATATACTAAATAACAACAGCAGCTTGAACTGCTGTAAACGGTTGTTGGTTACACGATAAGCGTCATCTTAAAGTGCCTATATAACCCATACCCACTATCTTTCTTTTTAAAAAGTAGAAACATATAACAAGCAAAAACAAGCAATAGAACGGGATTTGAGCTCAATCTCCATTTTTAACAGGCGATGAAAATCCCGGTTCACGAAGTAAAAAACGCGCCTTATGGGGGACTGGGCCAAGTAGCCTGTGACGTCACCCGGCATCTCCGCGATAACACGATTGGCTTTAAGATACCGGGTTGACGTCGCAAGCACTTAGTGCCAGGTCTCTTAATTACTCCTTTTGAATAAATGTGGCGGGAAATAAGCCCCAAATTGCCGATTTCGTCCTGCGATAAAAGTGTGTTGAAACGCAAAATAACTTTTATTTCTACGCAAAAAATTTTTAAACTACATAAATGTCCGAAATTTCATATAACTGAATACGAGTGATAGGCACTTTAACAACCTATTGTGACTCCACTCAACACGAAATAGAAAGACGTTCGTCAAGGCAAAATTGCCTTTACCAGTCAATTCCCCTCTGTACAAAAGAGAAGACATTGAGCCGAGTTAACTTTCGCAAAGACTTCTGGAACTGGTACTGAGGGATAAAATTGGCCAATAGCTGACCGGCGCGTCCAGTAACTATCCCACAAACCATTGCGGGACGCATATTGGCTCCAGTTCCCTTCTCGTTTCCTAAGTGGCACTTACTAAGTACATTAGGGGTTCTCACTATTGGCCATACACAGAAAAAACGAAAACGTTGGTGAAAACTTATGATGAAATCCTCAGCACGTGACCACCCCGATGGCGCGAGCATGCGCAGCCGAGTACTCGTCCGCCATACTTTGCGAAAAGTATCCTCAGTTTATCCTCAGTAAAAATACTACGAAAATTATCTTTAACCGACTACAATCATGTGCATTTGAGGTGATTATGATGCGTCCGTTCCGAAGGACCTTGATCCTGCTTGTGCTTGCGTTTTACTTGTATTAGAAGTAGTGAAACCTCGGCAACAAAAAAAAATTGTTGTCTATTGGTACTAATCTAGACATAGAAAAACGTAACGTTCCTTACCTGTTTAGCGACCTCTGCTTGTAACGAAGCAACATTTTTGTCCGCGTTACTTCCGTCAAAAGTGTTGGTGTTTTTAGTTTTGTCACTCGCAGCCTGTTGCTTTTGTTTATTTCCACCATACTTTGCACGGAACTGTTCGGCAATCGAGGGGTCAATCTTTTGGAACAGCGGTTGTGGCTAAAAACAAATATTGACATGATACACAGGGTCCACTCACAAGCGACTTGTGCAGATGAAGAGAAATTAGCAATCGGCTGCAAGGCGATAAATTACCTTGTTCACAAAAATGTAGCTCTTGGAAGCTTAATATGGGTACAATTTTTGGCAGCTAACATGGTAATAAAAGCACAAAGACGGCGACGAAAGGAGAACCATTTTCTTTTTTGGGATAAGTACCGGACCATTTTCTTTGCCATACAATTTCACGCAAGCTACTTACCTCATTTTCACGTTAAATCCAAGTGACATCACAACGTTCTCCGATGATCCGCACACACAAATAGGAATCTCGACCGCAATTTGTTTTTTCCTGATTACTACTAATACTCAACTCCAGGTTGCTATTACGCATGCGTGGCATGTATGTAGCCAGCATTCGTTTGGACGTCCACTACCAATGAATGGAACGCATAGAACGCAATTTGGACCTTGTATCACTGGTAACTGATCACGCGCGTTTTGACCTTATATCACGTGAAACTTAGTTAAAGTAGTAAAAAAAGCACTATCGTGGTAAAGAAGGCACTAGCATAGCAACGAAAGCAGTACCATGGCAGCAAATGCATTACCCAAGGTAACGAGAGAATTATTATGATAATGAAATGTCATGGAAACAAAAGCAATACCATGGCAACGAAAGCTTAGCATCACCATGGTTACAACGCCTAAAAAAGCTTTCCACAACACAACCTGAATTTTCTGAGAGGATTTGGACGCCACACAAAAAATGTTGAGTTTAAGAAGTAATTTTTCTTCCTTCTTACCTTTCCTATTTTGTGACCAGGTTGAAGGTAAGGAATAAAGTTATCCAGCACCACGTTTCCTTCGTCCGTGACCTGAAAACGTTTGTAACAAATTTTAAGACTTTGGTTTACTACCGTAAAAAGACTTCATTTACATGAGAATTCAACAGCAGATATGAAATTGGAAGTCAGTTACTAAACCTAGATCTAATGTTTAAGATTACGGCTGCTGGGCTGATTCACATTTAAATGTCAACACTTTTTCGAACGTATGTAAAGCTTGTTTTTTCATATTTTGAAAACTTTGGGCGTATCAAGAAGTATTTGTCAAGAGACTGTCTACCGATTTAATTGGGCGCGTTAATCACTAGTAGATCAGACTACCGCAATAGTCTGTTATAGGGTCTTCCTTCGAAAGCAAAAACTGAGTCCTGACATTGCAACGTGTACAGAATGCAGCAGCCATACCACAAATCTCTTCATTTATTTGCTGTTAAGTAGTTTAAACAGACGTATACTTGTCAAGAGTAATTATCAAGAGTATGTTGAATAGAGAGATCTGTTATGCAATAGAAACCAACGGAACCGAATATCAATGCCTGAACTAACAGTGACTTAACCAACCTGAAGTTGGCGTTGAACTTCTTCAGAGATTCCAGGCATGTAAGGATGAATGAGGACCGAAAGTAACCAGGCCAGGTTTGTAGCCACACCAAGGACAGTGCCTGCACGCGATCTACAAAAGTCACATTATCTTACTTATTGACTGATAGGTCCTTTTACGTGAGATTATCACCATAATCATCATCATCATTAGTGGCAACATCATCATCATCCTACCCATCAGCTGTGATATCTTTATCATCACGACCGCCAAAGTTGCGCTCGCGGAGCCCTCGACCTGACCTTGACAACTCGTCTATATATTTAAATTGGAAGTCCCGTCACCGCACATCCACAACACAAGTTAATCAACGTAAAATGGCAATTACAAGATAAGCTTAAGATGTATTCCGTGTTTTAGTAGAAAAATGCCTGACCAACCATGCTTTTGAAAGCGTGCATAGCAAACCAAAGAAAACAAAATACGAAGCCACACAAACAGGCAAGCAAACAGGTTCGTTCAAATCTGCCGCCAGAAAGAATCGGCCCTGGTGCTTCCCGCTGAACAAAATATATGTAGGGTTTACGGATATAATTGGGTTATCTGTATTCATTGCCGTCATACCTGTCAGAGTCGCTTCCTTTGACTAGAACCCAGGGTTTGTTGGACTGAATGAACTGGTTACCAAGCTTGGACATGTTCAATACAACTTTCAACCCTTCTCTAAGCCTGAAATAGATACATAAGCATCTAAGGACTGGACACAAGGGGTTCTCTCCTACCCATCCCTACGGAGGGACCTAGGGACGTAGGGACGGGTAGGAGAGAACCCTGGGTACGAGGTTGGGAAGTTACTTGCTTAATCCGACTGGTTCTTAAGATTTTCCGCGGTTTCAAGGTACACGGCCTGATCACGTGCGAGACTAAAGTTCCCAAGGGACAGCTTTGATCCATGGCACGTGACAAGTTCTTCGTCCAATCTGAAAACGCGTCTGAGATGGGGGTCTAACAATAGATCGTTTTCACTCACGTGGTCAATGGCTACGCATTTTTTTTTTCAAACCAAAAGCGAAACGTTTTTGCATGATAGAAGAGTTCAATCCTCACATGATTTTTTTGGTACACCAACGTAACCTCTGTTTCATTGTTTGGTACAATATGGCCGACGTGACATCATGTGAAAACGCTTTACACGTGCTGGCATTTATTCGTTTATTTTTTCTTTCCTTTTCTTTTGAAAATATTACAATCTTGTGCACCTTTGTAAAGTACAAACAAAGAAGACCCACCTCATTTTCTCATTATCGTCTATGTAGGACTTGAGTTCTTTGTTGATGAGTGCTATGAAATTCTTGTCGTCTTCAGTAAGGTCCATTTTTGGTACAACACCTCCAAAGTTATTAGACACAAACATCAACGCCCTGAAAACGGTCATTTTATTTTTAAAAAGAATAATAAAAATAAAACCACAGCATTATCGCTGCTATTTAGATTTAGATTTAGGGCTGGGCAGTTTGTTGTCAAATGTGAGGGTACAGCTCGGGAAATGCGTCTGCCCCATCCCCCTCCCCCCCCTCTGCCGAAAAGATTCTTCTCGGGGAGGAAAAAGACTTGACCTGAGAAAGCGGCAGAAATCGAGGCTCGTTTGAGGGAGGGATTATGGGACTGCGAAGTAGTTGGATGACACAATGAGGTGTCTTCATATATCTGGTATGATTGGTTGGTTGGTTGGTCTAATGGCCATTCTGAGGCGGAGTGCGACTGGGACAGAGTTGTGTCGAACTGCACTATAGGGCTTCTTTGGAGAGGCTATCACTTCTTTTATTGGCTTATACGAGGCTGCGCAGGGGACTGGGTCAAAGGGAAAGTAAGAGATAAGCGAGGTAGGTAAATAGGTAGCTGGTAGATTTGTCTTTTGGTCGGAAGGAGGTTAGACGTGTTGCGAAGAGGATCATGGCGGAAAATGACTATAATTGGTCTCGCGAAATACACTTACAGGCAATGAAAGGTTCTAGATGTATCATACGGTGCGTTGAACTTCTAAGACGTTCGATAAGTGTTTCTTTCATTGGTTGCGATGAACGTGGGCTTACGTTCATATGGGTGGATATAATGAGCTAAAAGATACAATAACCAAATCAGTTTAAAAAGGCCTTGCCTGTTGACGAAGTTTCCAAAATTGTTGAGTAGTTCATTGTTGTTCCTCGCGATGAAATCATTCCAGCTAAAGGCACTATCCTGTAGGGTTAAATCAAAATGAGTCAAGAAAGACATCACTTAAGACATAAAAAGGGGAAAATAGCGCACTGTACATCATAAGACATCAAAATCACTGAGCAAGATCGAATGAAAGATTATGTTGGTCACCTGATTTCTTATTGGTAACTACTTCACATGAGAAGCAAGCAAGACTTTGGAATTGGATTAGACCAACCGTGAGGTGAAGATGCTTGAATATTGACCAAGTTCGTTTTGCGTTTTTGATCTAACACTAACTCCAACCCATAAAAACGCAAAATCCACCTACCTTGACTAAGCATGCGAATTATCATTCATACAAAATATTTCGCAGGTCTGATTGGCTTCAACCCCCCCCCCCCCCCCCCCGGCCATTTCTTCTTAGCAGAGGAAGCCATAAAACAATAAAGGTTATCACAAAGGACCACGGACTTACCTGGTTCTCAGGTCGCATGTAAAGAAGGTAAAATCTCCAGATGTCTGCTGGGATGCCGGTGTCTGCAGCATCATTGCCAAACACTCCAATCCCACGACTCTTGGAAAATTTGTCATCTTCATAATTAAGGTATTCTGAAGAATGAAATGAAATGAAAATTCGTATTTAAATCAGCAAGATTACTTGCCATGATCGGAAACGTTGAGATTGTTAACAAGAGTGAATCTTTGTTCTTCAAACAAACAAACAGGTTTTTGTTCTCTTCGTTGACTGAATTCGACACTGAGTCGACTAATTTAGCTGCTTTGAGATGTTGTGAAGCCGATCTTGATTTACTGGCTGGTAGATAAATGAATGCGTTACATGGAAGTTTCTTTCTTTTTATGTAGCTTACACTTGACACTAACAATAACTAGCTTACAAGTTGGCAATAACTATAACAAGTTGACACTAACAGTAACTAGCTTACAAGTTGGCACTACCTATTACAAGTTGACACTAACAGTAAGTAGCTTACAAGTTCTTACCTGTGGCACTAATCGAGTTAAGAAGCGTGTAATTATCGTCGGCACCGATCTCAGTGCACGGAAATACGACAGTGTGGAAAGGCACGTTGTCTTTCGCCATAAATTGATGCAGGGTAACCTGAAGAAAGAATATAAAATATACGATTCACGATTCACGATTGACAAACTCTGTTATAACCCTTTTGTTCCACAAATCACATACTTCAAAATCCATGAAAAATGCACAGTTTTATTTTGGCAGCTACTAACAAACAAATAACACCAAGCTTAAGTGCTGCCGAAGAGAAGAGGTTTTATTTGAATGATCACACCATAAGATTTCACGGCTGCCAGTATCAAAATAGTACCATGTGATAGCACTGCTGTAATTCAAAAGTTAGAGAGTCATTTACGTGTCCTATTTAGCTGGAACTATTTCACAACAATACGTGATGTCATTGGCTACATCAAGGTCACATGACATCTAATTAAGTCTCTCAACGAACGGTATTTTAAAAATCTATGACGTCAGAGAATAACAATACGATTTCCGCTACTTTGTTTTCATGTTGGATAAGTTGTGCTATGACTGGTCCTTCGAGAAAACAGTCAATTTTGGTTCCCCTGGGTTAAGTTACAGAGTTAAGGTGGCTGAACACAGTATTGCGGGCGGTCAGCGGTAACTCGCGTGACGGCAAGTGTTTTAACTTAGACAAACAAACATGGCGCCGAAAAAGCAATGGTACACAGAAGACGATTTCTCAAAATCTACTCATTAAAATTTTGTAATATTTGGCAGAATTTTTACTTTTACGGTGTTTTAAATAATGAGAACTTTAAAATGGAATTTGAACAGACGATTTTTATGACACATTTAATAATTACAGTACAATTATATTATTGATTATCTAAAAACCCCTCTGTTAAAATTTGGTCAAATAAGTTTCAAATGGTAATGATTAATTATAGTAAGCTGTGTGCAATTTTATAGGAAAATCTAATGAGTGAATTTTCTCTAAACTGAGCAAAAGTGAAATTTTAGGGTTGTATTAGATCGTTCATGTTGCCATGGAAACTACGAAAATGTCAAATTTTACCTGTGAATCAAAATCTTTCATTAATATATTTTCTACTTGCCAAGTTTCAGCTTGTGAGCTGCAACCCTTCTCTTGCCATAAGTTGGCAAATGACATATACTCAGAAACTGCCAAAACTGTGTTCAGCCACCTTAAAATGCTTTTGCTGACCCTAAGGCTTCCCCCTATAAACCGTGGACAAAATAGAAAACAAGACCTAAGGAAGACCTCCTACTAAATCAAGTATGGAAAAATGACGCATTTTGGCCATCGCGAAACTTCATCCTTGATTTCGTGGGAAAGATTGGGGGGTTTGTAGCACTGTAGACTAAAAGATGACATTTATTTTGATTTGTTTTCATTAGTAATATTTCCTGTCAGCAACTGAGCTCACATCGTGGGTGACTACTCTTTTAATGTTCTGCAACTGGCACGCAGGGGTAATGTGAGGAACACCATCTAATGGAAGCCTACTTCTTTGCTATGTTACTCACTTGTTCAGGATTTTTCCACCATTTCTCCCACTCTTTTGTGTAATTAGCAGTGATAGAGAAGTACCTAAAATAACGACAAAACTCTTCAAACTTTATTCTACTCCAGGCTTTCTGTACACTCGTTTCATGGCAAAGCTTGGGTCACGTTCTTATCGATATGAGTAATAGAAAAGATATCGCAAACTTCGGCTCAAGAGCAAGGGGAGAAATAGCTGTCACCAAAATACGTTGGACTCATTGACAAAGCATCATAATGGTTTCTGTTTCTACGGAAACTGTAAGCACAAAAAGAGCGCCAACGATTTTCGCTTGAGGGTTTTATACGAATAAAATCAATAAAAAAAATTTGAGTAATGGTTTGGCCCCACTCCCAATTTCTCTTGTCCGAGGTAATTTTATGTATTTGCGAGTGTCCACTAAAAAAATGTACTATACAAGTTGACGGCGGCATCGAACGGAAATGAAAGAAATCTTTTAACAATAATACAAAATAATACAAAAAAATATAATAACAATAATACAAAAAAAAAAAAATGGAAAAATAAAATTTTAAATCATAGTAACTTTTCGACTTTAAATTTGATCTTGTTGAATAATCGTGCTAAAACCAAAGTCAGTCAAACTTTATTATCAGGTAATCTGCAATTTGTGGTTCCACTTCATGTTTTTTGAACATTTTGGCGTCATTTCTATGGTATGCTTACATGTAGTACATGGAAAATTGTCATCTAATAGACCTAACTCAAGATGTCCGCCATCTTTGCACGTACGTTAGGTTTGATGGGATATAAGCAATGTCATGTGGTATTTCAGGGGGCAAACAAGTGATAAATTTGCCAATAAGAGTAATCGCGGTAGAGTTTATTTATTCTCTCTCAAAACGAGACGACAATTTTTAACTTGCAAAATGCAAAGTTCGCAGGCCATCTACGGTTACTGCCGCATCCAAAAGGTAAAAATACATGATCAGTTTCACCTATAATTTGCTAGTATGGTCTTTAAGATAAAAAGTTCTTCATTCAGTTTTCTGTTGCCTAGAATAAACAAACTCGACCGCAATTTTTTGTGTCAGAAGATTTTATCATTTGTTAGCCCCCTGAGAAACCACGTGACATTGCTTTTTTATCCCATCAGTCCTTGGGGGCGAGCAAAGATGGCGGATATCGTGAATAAGGTCTATTGTTAAATATCTTAACCATCTCTTACCCTATAGGTGCGTCGAACCACACGTAAAACACTTTGTCCGTGTATCCCTCCAAAGGAACTGGGGTGCCCCATTTCAGGTCACGTGTAATACAGCGAGGTCTGAGGCCATCTTGGATCCACCCG
>JBBMOI010000027.1:85000-132500 GCA_038088405.1 Porites divaricata
CTCCTTTTGGGAACTTTATATAACCTTTAGCGGTCGTCAGAAGTGCTGAGCAAAATTCATCTTTTAATTTGAGCGCAGTGCATCTTCGAACTCCGAAAACAAGTCCCGTAGTTCGGTATGAGTTTCCTGTTGCAAGCCGCCACAAAGCAACTGCTACTCGCTTCTCCATCGGAATGGCACGTCTCAAATTGAGGCCTTTCCAGAACCCACGCAACTTTCCTTCTGCGGCATATTTTTCTCCGAGGATGATAAAAGTAAGCTTCCATTACTCTTCTCCTGCCTCTTAGTGCAAGCAATCTCAGCCTTTGCTGAAATCTGTTCCTTCGTCGAAAGAAAACTAAGCGCATATAAACCGTGATTAAAAGAAGAAGGACGAACAAGCGAGCTTCGTTTGCATATTATTCAAAATGATTAATTCGCGCGCGTGGTCTACTCAAATTACTGTAAGATGAAATTAAATCTTACTCGTGAAAACACCTATCAATTTTAAGTCGCTTAACGGAGTCTATAAACAAAACACCTTCAGGAATGTTAAGCGAGACAAGCGCTGTCGTGAAAACACAACCACTGAAACTACATTCAGTATCAAGGAGTATTATGTACTGAGTCATTTGATGATCAAAAAATTATTACTGGCTTTCAGTTTTCTAAACAATATCGATCAAAATAAGGCTTACTTTACGGTTTTCTCTACTTCACCGCTTGAAGCGTAGCATTTACATTCAACGAACACTCGGTTTCTCGAAATATTCTCATGTGTCTGGTTATGCTGTTTCCCATTGTAAACCATTGTAAGTCTCCTCAGTAACTTACAGCAAGTTATTAAGTGATACAGAAGCCGATACAGAAGTCATACACAAGTCCTTGGCAAGCCAAACCACATCTTGTAAACACGCACTCTTCCACTTTGCATTTACGCCGTATTTCTTCATTAGATGCCATCAGTCGCTCCAGAGAGAGTTAAACCTCATTAGGTTTCAGTCATTAAGCCAAGCATTGGAATTATCTACGTATTAAAATCCGAAATCTCGAGTCGAGAAGCTCAGAACGCTGAGCTAGTGGTCACTCTTTGACATTCCCGTGAACATGCAACCTGTCCTGGTCAGCGGTGTTAATCGCGCAACATAAACAATTTCCGGGAATTTCCGGTCATTTCCGGTAACATTCTTCTCCCCTCACTTCCCGGAGATGATGGGGAAAAAGGATCGCCTGATCGAAGGTTGCATGCAGGGTCAGACGAAATTTTTCCTTCTCAGTGAATGTAATCGTAATTTTTCTACCTATTTGCAAACTTACGGGCTTAGCAAATTTCGAAAAGATATTACCAATGGAGTTGCATGCTGACTTCCTACCGTCTGCCGTGCAGGTAAGTTCATTTTATTTTCTGCACTCTTCTGTTAAATACTAGGGGGGAACCCATCAAGTAACTCCTATGGCCGCTCACCATAGGATTTGAAACATGTTGTACCAACACAAATTCGTAACTTGTACTTTGAAATGCAGTAATTAGAAAATCTGGAACACCGGAATGTTGGGAACATGGACTTGAGATATTTAAATATATTTTAATATAGAAGAAAACTTTTTTTTTACAGAAATCGGCTTTCGGATTCGTACATACATACACTTGCAAGCTAGTTTTCTGTGGAATTTTTTGTAGCTAAAAGCAAGGCAGGTCACTGTTTCCTGGCCCTTGAATATCATGATAACATGAGGAGCATATTGTTTTGTAAGGGCTTCCGTACCTTCTTTAGGAGTTTTCGATTTTACACTAGTTATCGACGCAAGTAGCTTCAGAATTTGTTGTTCCCTGTTGTCTCCTGACACGACTGACTGTCCCTGGGTTCTGGCTACAACAAAGTACTTTAAACGTATACCTGTACTTCAAGTCTCTAGCTTTCGTTATTCGGTATTAGGTGAATGATTTTATTACAACTGATGTTAAATTATCAATCTCAGTACACATTGCGCTGAAATTATATTGCTCTTATACATTCTCTTATACTCTTATTCTAGCTATATTTCGCATGCGTGGCCGGCGTAAAAGGGATTGAAGCGGGGGGAGGAATTTATGCAAGCGTGATCCAATAGAAACTCCGCGCAGGCTTAGCTACATATCCTAACTTCAGAGAAAGCAGAGGGGTCAGCATTCAAATCAAGGAAAACGAGGAAAAGGTGAGAATGTATCTGCAAAGTGTCCAAACAACATGTACCGCAAGAAGACAAGCCGTCCAAGTAAAGTGTCATTTTGTAAAAGGCTTTGTGAACAATTTACAACCCAAACAGTGACTAAAAAGGAATAGCCATCTACTGGCAGTTGAAACCTCTAACGGAGAGTGGAGACAAAATTAGTGTTGCTAGCCATACACAAGCTGAGAAATTACAGTCTCTCAAATAACTTCCAGTCTATGTTCCCTAAATTTCCTTGTTCAAATTTTTGTTTTCCCCCTAGTACTTTGCAGAAGAGTGAAGAAAATAAAACGAACTTTATTACCGGCAGGTTAAAGGAAGTCAACTTCATCGGTAATACCTTTCCAATATTTACTGAGCCCGTAAATTTGCAGATAGGTACAAACATCACGATTACTTTCACTAAGAAAGCATAATTTGGTTTCACTCTCTGAGCAAGGTAGGGATGTAACCTTCGATCAGGCAGTCCTTTTTCCCATTATCTCCAGGAGGCGAAGGGAAAAGGATTTTATTTCTACCGGAAATTGTTCATGTTGCATTGATTAACACCGCTGACCAGGAGAGGTTGCATGTTCACAGAGATGTCAACGAGTGTCTTTTTCAGCTTTCTAAGCTCGGTTTTCGACTTGAAGTTTCGGATTTTATCAAATACGTTTGCAATTCCTATTTTGGGCTTAATGACTAAAACCTAATGAGGTTTAACTCTCTCTGGAGCGACTGATGGCATCTAATGAAGAAATACGGCGTAAATGCAAAGTGGAAGCGTGCGTGTTTACAAGATGTGGCTTGGCTTGCCAAGGACTTGTGTATGACTTCTTTATCGGCTTCTGTATCACTTTATAACTTGCTGTAAGTGACTGAGGAGACTTGCAATGGTTTACAATGGGAAACAGCATAACCAGACACATGAGAATAGTTCGAGAAACCGAGTGTTCGTTGAATGTAAACGCTACGCTTCAAGCGGTGAAGTAGAGAAAACCATAAAGTAAGCCTTATTTTGATCGATATTGTTTAGAAAACTGAAAGCCAGTAATAATTTTTTGATCATCAAATGACTCAGTACATAATATTCTTTTATACTGAAGGTAGTTTCAGTGTTTTAGAAATTTTGTTGGCTAGTAGATAGATTGTCAACTGCGATGAAATATACAAAAACTGAAATTTGGCGTTTGTTCGTTAATTGCCTTTGCAAACAGAAGAGCCCGCCCCGCAGAGATTTTTACAGACTTAGTAACTAGGATATGTGTGTAAACTGCCTGCTTACTTTTAGCTCTGGAACTGCCGTACTTTTGGAGAAATTCAGGGAAAGGATAACCATATTTTAGCCATCAACTCAAATGGCCGAAACTCTATGTAGTTGATTAACCGTTTATGACACGCAAATTTGATATAATAAAGAGCAATATACACAAATGTAAACTAGAATGATGATATTATATCTGCTTAAAGTCTTGGGTTGTAGCGTTTTAATGGACTTGAGAAACAGAGCTACACATTTTGCACTTTTTACAACAGTTTCTGAGTTAAATATTAGATATTTTGCCACCAACAAACAATTGGTGTTACCATGACAACAATAAAGTAGCAACCCAAACAAAGTGCATTTTAAGACATCCCCCCACAATATCTAATTGCATGCAAAATTTGAGGGGAGGTCAAAATTTTTCATTTCCCACTTTGCTTGATTCTTACAGAGAATTGCTCTTAACTGAAAATGTCAAATGTAGGTGAATTTTTTTGCAGTTGATTTTTTGGGGACCGTACTCAAGTTTAGAAAGAGAAAGAAAAATTAGTTATCGCTTGTTTACGTCCTCCAAAAAACGTGAAATTAGGCATTTTCACGTCGTAGTCGTGCAGAGACGGCAAAGAAATAAACAAAAAAGCGTGACGCACGTCCATCGTTTTCACATGACATCACAGCGGCCATATTGGTGTCCCAAACCAATCCCGTGGGGGTTGAACTCTTTCTTATGCAAACGCTGTCTTTTGCTCCAATAATTAACAATTAGTCGCCGAAGGCGACGTGAATATCGGCGAATAGTCACCGAGACGAAGTCGAGGTGACTATTCGCCAATATTCACGTCGCCTGAGGCAACTAATTGTTTTAGTATAATTACATTGATGATTATTCGAGAAAATAAAATTTATTGATCAATTTCCGACCCTGAAACATCAAAAAATATGACTGCCATTTTGAAAACTGCTAGCCTTCAATGCTATAATCACCGCGCGGTGATTATAGCGGGAAAGAGCGAAGCTCCTAGCCAATCACAGCGCTCTATTTTCGATAGTCATCAATGTAATTATACTAAATTTGCATGGATGCTGGTCACGTGAGTGGAAACGCTCTAGAAACCTATTGCCTTTTTGACGCTTTCGTTGCCGTCGCCGTCGCTAGAGCTCCCTAATATTTCAGTCAAGACATAAAAAAAGAGCTACAAAAATGAGGCAAAATCGAGTTTTCTCAAACCAGCCACCAGTTATCTCAAAGTCAGCTGACACACTTGTGCTCGTGCTTGATATAACTTCTCGGCTTAAATGGTCAAACAATCTTTGAACAAAATACATATAACCTATTACCTCGTAGTTGCAGAAAGGGCAGGTACCTTCAACGAAACGATCAGCTAAAAATCTGCAAATGAAAGGAGACGAGTTGTCACATGGTTTAAGAAGACCATTATTATTCAACCAAAATATTTCTCCGTTTCTGATTGGCTAAATTTACATGCATAATTCATCATTACCAGCTACTGTTGACCAAATTTGGAAGAATCTTCACTCACTCTTCACGAGCAGGAAACAGGCGAACTATTGGCTAAAAACAAAGCAAGAACAGCAAGACGACTTCTCGACGGACTATCGAATTCGGCTTTCGTATAATCTGAAGAATTATGGAGTGCTCGGCGGATAACACCCTCCTCGATCTCCATAATTCTTCAGATGATATTCGGCCTCATTCAATAAGTGTTTTAAGAATATTTTGGGCACCACAAAATTTCCATCTACACGATTAAAATGAGGATGCCGTAAATTAACACCTATTATGTGGTCACAGAACTAATAAGGAAAAACACCAATTATCAGAACTGGCCGGCCCAGTCAAATAATACGCACGACATTGATAGGTTTTTGACGAAGACTCTTGGAAAAAAGCCTATTTAATTATTGATAATGACTGGCCACCCGTCCGGATCTG
Source organism: Porites divaricata (assembly GCA_038088405.1). Taxonomy (NCBI): domain Eukaryota; kingdom Metazoa; phylum Cnidaria; class Anthozoa; order Scleractinia; family Poritidae; genus Porites; species Porites divaricata. The sequence goes on from JBBMOI010000027.1 coordinate 90,388, forward strand.
ATTTTTTTTTTAAGCGCTCTTACCTTTTCATGTGGTCTTGCCCCGCCCTTAAATCTCTTGGGCTTGGCCCCACAAACCTTACCATTTACGCGACAAAAATTGAGAGGGGTTCAAAAATAAAATTTTAGGCATTTGAGCCAACATTTTTAAGGATGCTGGGCTAAAACCGTATCTACTAAAACCCGAACACTCCACGTCGAATAAAACCAAGAACAAAGGAATAAACAGAACATTTGTATTGTACAGATTAGGGCTGCTTTCTGTTTGTATTTTGCCAGGCGTTCCGGGTTGTTCCCGAGTGCTCTGGCATGAGAAAACAGCTGATATACCGCGACGCCGCATCACTGGTTTACCCGCGAAAAAGACGAGCGGAGAAATTCCATACTAATGACGTGTCACTATCCAGATCTGATTAGATGAAGCGAATTTTCAACCAATCAGAAGAACCACCCTGAAATGAGTAGTGACGCGTCATCAGTATGGAATTTCTGCGCTCGTTCCTCAAACGTCATTTCGCGGTAAAACCAGTGGTGGCGAAATGTCTGCTGGTTTCTCAGGTTGGAGTGTTGCTGCTGTTATCAGGTGACGGCTTAAAGAAACTATCGTATAAAAATGTAACGGGTTAACCGTTTAAGCCCCTAAGAGTCATCAGCATGAAATTTCTCCTTATAATATCAGTGTTTTAGAAAACATGGTGGTCATAAGAATTGAGTAAATGATCAGGGAAGTTTAGTTTAATTGATATTTCAACAAATTCTCCCCACTACTTCTATTGAATTGTATAGGGACAGTAAATGAGAATCTCAATTTTAATATCAGGGTTTAAAGGGTTACACAGTAACAAAGGCTTACCTTTTGCACTCCTCGCATTGAAGTTGCTCAAGTGTGTCCTCTACCAAGTGATCTCGCTTGTGAAGCCGCCAAAAAATGTCTTGTGCAATGCTGTTGAGAACGACACAGGTTTGGTTTCTCCTATACTCGTTAAATCGCCTTCGATTGACTTATTGGTGACACCGTGCAAGATCATGCACCAGAACAAGGGGAATCTTGCAAAAAAAATTCGCACCCTAATCTTAAGTTGCTCTTTGGTCAAAAAAGTATCAACAACCTGTTATCTTTTCACCAGTTACAAAACGCAGTAATGTATGACGCTAAAAAGATAATGAGGCTACTTTGCAATCCAAAATTGACAAAGGAAAAATATACACAAAGCTACAACCTTGGGCACAAAATGTGTTGAGACGCATCACAAAAATTACTATTTTTTCCTCTCATCCTACAAAAATGCAAATCAATGACTGTTCCCCCTCCCCCCCCCCCCCCCCCTCATCCTTACCCAATGTTGTTTATGGTAATATGAGAATTGTACAAGTTGATTTAGACCAAAACAGCATTAAAAGGGGGGAGGGGGGGGGGGGGGTTGTCTTAGTTTTTTGTTTAGAGTAGATGGTAGCATGGCGCAAATCTAGCCGACAGAACTGTCTTAACAGTATTTTCCGAGCTTGTAGTTACATACTCCGTTTGCTCTTGTGTTGTGGTCCTTCCGAAGAAATCGAACTTAATTTTGAACCATTCATAGACTTCCTTGTGGATTTTGAAATACTTGTCACAAATCTGCTGGGGTGTAAGGCCTTCTTCTAACGCCTGGTAACAAAAAACAGCAACCTATCATTTCGTGGAAATCACACAAAACATCAAGCTACAAATATAAATATTTAAGACAACATACGTCCTACCCAGTAACTACTTTAGCTGGACAAAACAAAGTTGGGCCGGACTCAACTAAGGCCACATTATCCCTCTTAAACGAAAATTGTACATGGCAGATGCGACATTTTCAGGAAGATTTTCAAATTGCAACCACATATTCACGCAATGATGCTATCAGCTTCGTTGGTATAACAATTTAAATTTCCACAGCGTAGATTTCATTTATCATCTGCAAAGTGATAGCCTTTGCAGCTGATTTTTGTCTGGCCACCGTTACACAAGTAAAATTTCAACAGACATGCACCAATTTTAGTTGGATATTGTCTTAAAACCTAAGAAATCGTTTAGTTAGCAGGGCTGAAAACTGTTACTTGTACACAACAACGCCGAGCAATGATTTGCACACACAAAAACAAAACATTACCTTTGTTTCCGTGGCGGTACCGTATTCATCTGTCCCGCAGATGTAAAGTGTGTTATATTGACGAAGACGACAATATCTGATCAAAAGATATAAAACTCTGTTAAGCCCCGGCTAAACGTTCAAACATTTTCGTCTAACATCGCGTTGGAAGAGCAAGTTTTACCGTTTAGCCCCCTCTCTGCGACATTGCATTCAAATGGCTTTCGTTATTTGATTTACCGGAAGATCAAACATTTTGCATCACAAACAACTGCTTGCTCGTTTAGCCACAATACATGACCAATAGCATATACAGTGAGGGACGAAAACGTTTGATCGTCGTGCGGGTGCCTTATACAATAACACAAGGCAAGCTTTCAACCACGCCAGGACAATCGAACCCTTCCCTCTACCAGCCAAGATATTCCTTTGGCCCCACGTGAGGGATTCCGGATTCCGTATTCCACGACACCTTTGCATTTGGAATCCGGAATCCAGTAAATTTTTGGTTTTTGAAACCAGAATACAGCTCAAAGAGACCAGAATCCCACTTAACAATTTGAACTAACCAGAATCCAAGCTCCATCGACAAAGAATCCGGAATCTAGTCCCTGGAATCCGGAATCCGGAATCCGGAATCTTCCGATTCCTTGCAGTCTAGGTTCACGAATGTACCAACAGCCATACATAATGGTTCCACTTTTTACCGCTACGGCTGGAAAAGTTTTTTTCGTACTTGACCCTTCTAGAGTTTTCCATGAACTTAGATTGAACGATGGTTTTAAATTTTGCCAAAGCGATCACTGGCTCATCTAATTATTTTCAAAAAGAAAATAAGCAAAAATTGGGGATTTCGTATACTTTCGTATACTATTCACAGCTTCCATGAACAACACTTTTAAATTCAACGACTTTCCAAACCTGACGAATTCAGATTTTGAAATACGTAGATTTTCTATGATCTGAACTAAGCCAGTAAGCCAATGACAGAATTTCGTAGAATGTGAGTGGTCTTTCAAGCTGGTCGCTCCAGGGCGTAATAGACCATTTTTACAGTTAAAGGTAGAAACGAGGCTGGACTTGACCTTATTTTGACACAACCCTTTCTGCTTTATTATGCAAATCATGTCGTTCTTATGCTAACTGGTATTTTTTAAGCATAATTTCCATAAGAAAAGGAAAGAGTTTTGTATCAGAACAAGGTCAACTTCAGCTTCACGTTTACTCAATAGCTGGGATACTAAACTCACATCTGTAAGATGGCCTATTCGCCGGAGAGAACGAAAGAAAAAATAGTCAAGAAAGATAGGCAAGCCGACGGGAGGAGGATTATTCTCTGAAAAACCTTGATTCAACTGACTCAAAAGGGACTACCCACAAACTACGAGAAAGCTTGCTCATAACAATAGAATTACCTGGCAAATGCGTCAGCACTAAGCACACAACCAATAATGTTTCCCAGATGAGGTACATTATTCACGTACGGCAAGGCGCTAGTGATCAGAATATTCTTTTCTCCTTCCAAAGGAAGACTGTGTAGTAAAGAAAAGATTATGTTTAGCATAAGAAGCAGAAACAATAATGAAACAACTAGCCCCAGCCAAGTAGTTGGCGCGCGTGAACCAGGCTCATTTTGGCGGGAAAACGTGATATCTGTCGTCATTCTACTATACGAGTTTTAGCGAGAAAAAAGGAGCGAGCTTGGAGAAAGTGGCAAAAATGTCACTTACGTTATAAAGTGCATTCGCGTAAACATGTAAACTTTATCTTGATTATTACAACTCGTTCAGTTTGTCAACTGTTGGCGAATTTTGCTGGAGCTTAATTCTTACATGTAACGTCCACAAAAACCTTCAAAAAGAGAGCAAGCATTCTTCATCGCGCGTTTACGTCCGTCTTACATGAAACATCACATTATAAAGTTTCAATGGTAGAGGTGCAGTAAGGAAAGGAATGTACCAAAAAGTGTGGTGTAGGAACAAAATTGCTGTTTTTCTCTGTTTTTCCTACTAAACCTATCTTTTTGACGTTCCCGATTAATACCTATTAGAGAGATTAAGATTCACGTTTACGCCAAACGGCAAACGTGAATTTGTACCACGTGACCAAATTTTCCCCTTATTTTTCGTTTACTGTTTATTGCTTCTACACAAAAATAAGTAGTTTTATGCCAGTTTTGTCCACAAGAATCGTTCTGGACTGTTTTTATCTGCTTATTTTCTATTCTGAGAAATTTTCAACCGACGTTTGCCGTTTGCCGTATGCCGTAAACGTGAATCTTAATCTCTCTATTGATACCAAAACAACCTCATCACGTTGCTTCCCTAGTGAAGAGACGTTTAACAGCATGAGTTCACTTTTAAAAGCGGCCGATTCAGTCAAAATTTGACAAAATTTCCAAATTTCATATAGAAAAGTGCTGAAAAACATATAGCACCAAATGAAAGTTCTGGCAAAGAGGTTTTATTCAACTGGTCACACCGCAGAATTTCGTCCACACACTCAAAAGTTAAAACAAGCTTATAAAACTCTATCTACTCCGCGGCATGAGTTGGCGTAGTTTTTGCACGCCAGCTCATACCACGAAAATGTAGCCTCTGCTTGCAGGGTTAACTCCATCACTCACTCGGGAAGTAAAAGGGTTGAGCCGTTTGATCTAGCATCAGATCGCTCCAACGTTTTATGTTACCAAATCCTGAACCAGACCTTCAAACGGCGATGATCTTATTAGAGCTCTATTACTAAAGACACTTACACGGGGTTAGCAAGGCGGCGAGCCTTAGGACGCTTCTTGATACCATTATTCCAACTTCTGACAGCTTCATCAATCTCTTCCTCTGAACAGATTTTTGGTTGACTTGCCTGCAACAAAGCAAACGTTCACTAAGGAAATACTCATCAGTTACTTACAGAAAGTTTCTGTATCCCGCGCGTGAGCTCCTGTTTGACAATGCGTTTTTTTGTTGTCTATTCTTACATACGCCGAATGTCTTTCATAACCGCGTTGCATAGACATTTCCGAAGGGAAGAATGGAGAGCTTAAGCAACAACAATGGCGACGGTAACGAGAATGTCAAAAAAGCAAAAGGTTTAAGGTGATGTTACACGGGAAGATTCGCACGACGATTTTAGCGCGACACAATATTGGAGCAGTGTTGTAAAATTCGCAACAACGTTGCAACGCCGCGTTGCGCTAAAAATCGTCGTTGCGAATCGTCCCGTGTGAGATCACCTTTAGATTGGCAAAACAACACCTTTGCACGCGCATTACGCCTTTTTGTAAATTTCTTTGTCGTCACTGCACGACTAAAGCGTGAAAATGCCTAATTTCACGTTTTGTGGAGGACGTGAGCACAAGACAACCACTTTATTTTTTTTTTCCTGAACTTAGATACAGCCCTTTGGAATTCAACTACAGAAATATTTCCCAACATTTGACAAATTGAACGACATGAAAGAAAAAGAGCGATGAGAAGGCGGATATCAGGAGTGCGAAAACGCGAGGAGAAAATTCTCGCGCGCCGATTATTTTTTCTCTCCGATTTTCGTCAGCCACAAGGCATAAAAATTGAATAAGAACTCACCTCTTCTAATGAAGGATCATCGTTTCTAGTTTCTTTTTGTGAAGGCTGTGAACCTAGACAAAGAAAAAAGAAAAAAAAAACATATTTTATACCTAATTTCATTATTATTGCCAAGAGTGTCCTAAATTAAAATTTTAAAAAATTCCAACTCTAGGAACCTAGTAGATGATAAAAATACTACAGACCCAGGTCTCTAAAAGATAAAAACATTCCACAAAACATTTACTGCTGTTACAACTACCTTTCGAATTCTGCTTGGCTGTTGTGGTTTCCTGAGATTTTGAACGGGACTGAACTTCATGCCCAGACATTGCTAACAAAGACTCCTGGAAAACCAAATAGGATTCTTCAAATCAAAAATAAATGATAGGAAGTTAAAACTCGGACCTCAGTCTGAGGTGCTGTTCACAGGCATGCCAACTCTGGGGACAAGAGTAAACACAGAGTCGCAAGGCCTGGAAGAGGAATTTTCAGTATGCTAACTAGTGCAAACCATTGTGAAAGAGGAATTGGCGTTCTTTCAATCACTATCGCGATTATTCCAACTCGCTTACTTTGTCAAATGCAAGCACACTCTTCTAGAGTTGAAGCCATAAAAAACATATCCAAGTTCAGAAAGAAAAAGTTAATTTCGTAGCGGCTTCTTTACGTCCTCTATAAAAAGTATTCGCTGCCATCACTGTTGTAGCACCGTAAAGTTCTAATTTTTCTTACCTTGAAGGCGATCACACCTTTGTTCCCCATTACTTCAGAATTAGTTTTACTAAAAACATCTTGAGTCATGAGATAACTGTGCCACCTTGCTATATTGCTGATCTGTGGGCCTGCAGGATGAAAGGAGTCAAGGAATAAAAAGGAAGACCTAGAGATCTTTTCTTTTTATTTGAAACTGCTTGTTTACAACGTGTGAGCTTGGTGGAACAGCAAAACGAGGCTTACTCACTAATTTCTTTTAAATTTCATTTTCAAGTTGTTTGGCATAAATGGCAGACAGGTCAAGGTTCGAGAAAAAAAGTAAAAGATGCAGGGAGAGAAGTTTGCGTACCTAGGGTCGTTGCAACCTCGTTCCCAGGTTCTCTCTCCTAACCTGGGAACGAGGTTGGGGTCGTTGCTTTCTGGACTAATTTAAAGGGGCTGTGTGATGGCAGTCCAGTTCATTTTGTTTAATTTTGCCAATTGCTTGCCCTCAATCGCTATGGAACTTGAAGTAAGCAAAGAAATTACATGGAAATGACAAAATCAGAGATTCGAGACAAACAAATATGTCTCCTGAGCATTATTTTTGAGGATGCAAACAGCAGAGATCAACTTTGAAAAACTGTTAGGTTGAACAGTTTTCAAAAACCCTAATTTCAATCCGTTTCAATCTTCTTCAGTTTTGCCCATCTGTAGCATCTGCTGTTTCTGTTGTGTTATTTTAACCTTCCTTTAATGTTTTAAGCAGTTATTTTTACGTTTCTCTCAATTTAACAGGCATTTTGTAATTACCTAATTTGGCTGAATTTCATGACACAGCTCCTTTAATGTTTTAGTTACTAGTAATAACCAAAGGTTATTACGGTCAAACTAGGACAACCGTGAACACCCGAAATATTTCTGGAATGTTATTGTGTTGCAAGAAAAAAGCCAATCAGGTGTAAGAAAACTGAACTGCATGCAAGAATGTTAATTAGTTTGTGGTTTTGTGGCTAGTATGCATCTCCTGATCTTTGCTGTGATTGCTTATGATAAGATAAACATTCCTGAGATATTTCAAGTGTTCACAGTTTTTCTGGTTGCACTGTAAAGGACCTTACACAAAAAATAATCAGACACTTTTATAATTATACTGTACATACCAGACAAACTAGATTCAGCAAGTAGTAAAGGATGAAGTGAACCCCAAAGAACCACATCAGCCAAACCAAGTTGATCCTGTTATAAAGAAACAATACAAAATACATGATCAAAATACATTGTTAAGGTACTTTAGGGAATATGCTGGTAGTTTCAAACATAAGATGCTTTGTCTTCATAAACACCAAGAAATGGGCCTACAAAGCACAGAAAAGTTCCTTTAGACTAATTTTCAGGGTCTGGGACTTGGGCAAAATTTTTTCAAATCTTTTAAGGTAAATTTTATGGCAGTGATTTCTGTTGCCAGTTTTTCTTCATGAACTTACTCATGGATCTGAGAATTATTAATTTGTACTTTTTAGGTCTCAGGCCTTATATTAATAGTCATTAATATTATATACCACTTATTAACCAAGAGTGAGGTCAATACAGGGATATGTCAGACCTCGGCCTTGATGTATTGACTGAGTGATAGCGAGGTCAATACATCAAGGCCAAGGTCTGAGATTTCCCTGTAATGACTGAACGGATGAGGTTAACAAGTTAATTATTATAATTTATTAATAATAATAACTATTAATATAAAACACAGGAGGTAATTGAGTCTGTGATCAATCAAAACCAATTTATAATTGGTCAGCAGATAACTTCAAAAAAACATGTCACCCCAATGAGTTGTACACTTGAGAATGCAATACAGTCAGGTGACACTGGTCAGCAGATACCCTTTTTTGACAGCTGTCAATTGACCTTATCATGGATGTCCACTATCAAGTTAAACACAGACTAAGTATGCCTTGAACAACTAGCTGATAATGCCGGGTCTTTACAAGGAAATCTTGCCAGCTCAGCAACCAATCAGAGCGCACGCACTATTGTAGCCATATAATGATGTTTGAAGAATTTTATATTGATGTATAATTAATAAACAATTTTCAGCAGTATACTGTACCCCAGAGAAAAACTTATTTGATGATAAAGCCCCATCTGCATGACTCAGCAGATTTGTCAGATCCTCAATGTGTCCACTGTCTTTTTTTCCAAGACCAATGGACAGCACAACATGTGAGAATAGTACAGGCTGCATTGGAACAAAAATATAGTAATTATATTAAATGCTTACTGTAAAACAGAAAACTGCAAACAAAAAAATATTTTTTAAATGTTATTGTGTCGCAAGGAAAACCCCAATCAAAAAGCAAGAAGCAATGGTAATTAATTTGTGGTTTTGTAGTCTGCCTCTGCACCCTGATCTTAATATTTCACGTGTGGTTTGTAACTTTGACAGTAATGAATGGCTTGTTAAGATGTCCTTCCATGAGCTTGCCTGCCTGACTTAGTGATGCTTAAAATGATGTACACTCACACCCCACCCACTGGTCAACAAAATGATAAATTTTAAAAATGTATTCTCATACCCTACCCAATGAGCAGAAATTGAGCTAAAAAGGTACCTTCCACCCTAGCCACTAACCAATAACTGACCAAAACTGTACCCCACCTTTCCCCACTTATCAACAACTTACTATTAATGTACCCACCCACTCTACCCACTGAAAAAAGTGACCTGTTAAAAAGTACTCTCCCAGCCTTCCTCACTAATAAATATCTGACTAAAACTGCACCCACCCACTCTACCCAGTAGCTGACTCTCCCACCCTTCTTTAATAATCAATAACTGACTCTAACTGTACCCAACTACTGACAAACAAATGACCTCTAAAGAGGTACTCTTGCACCTCTTCCCAGTGATAAATAACAAACTTACCCATCCTGACTCTACCCAGTGATAAAATGACAACTGACCTGCAAAGATGTACTCTCCCACTCCAACCACTGGTCAATAACAGCTTCTGTTTCAGGATCAGCATTTTCTTTGGAGTTTGCATTGAGCTCAAGAAGATATCTACGAAGTATATATTGCATGTATTGAAATAATCCTGTTTGTGTAATTTCTGTGGCAGTTGTTATGGCTGTTGTTTAACGATGCATATTTCTTTTAGCCTTTGTTGTGCTTTAAATAGAAGGACTATAATTTTTTTAATTTCAGTATACTGCATAATACAGAGTTTTGGAGTCTGTCTTCAGATTAAGTGTCTGGTTACGTAAAGGCCCAAGCATTTTCAATTTTGGACTTGTTTGTTTTTCTATAACTGGCGCTCATTGATTTTGGGCTGGGACTGATGACTTTTCACAAGATAAGTCCAAGGACTCACCATAACTATTTGTAATAAAATCACTGATATACATATTCTGAGATTAAGTCAAAGATAACTTTAGAAGTGAAAACAAAGAATTATCTACAGCAATCCTATATTGACTGAACTTTAAATTTTTGTTCAAGATGGCTGCATATTGGCCTCATTCTTCTTTCCGTGTTTTCATTTACCTTATTGTACTTAATTTCACGATTTTGGCAAGATAGGATTTTGAAGGTTTTTTAATTTTATTTTCGCAATTTCAATAAGAAAATATGACAAAGGGCATTAAATTTTGCGATTCAAGCATTCTCAACTAGATTTTATTTTCCAATAAAATGAAACAAGCAAAATGCATATTAACATTATCTCACAACAGAAGACACTGTCACACGATGGAACGTACTAGTAAAACCAGCTAGACCTGTGATAATTATTTTGTCCATATTTGTGGATGCATATAACCTGTACAGTGTATGTTGTATAGTTATTAAATGTTATTCATTTTTTCCTGTGGTTTGAATTTTCTATACGGGTGATAAATTTCATATGTTTAATTTTCGCGGGGGTTTCTTATTCACAGGTCTTTGATTTTGCAATTTTTCCTCAATCACATTAAAGCACAAAATTTAAGACCCACAAAATTAAATACCAATAAGATAAATTGCTTTTGTTTTTAAATTGCAACAAAAGAACTTGGCCAACATCCAGGCACTTGAGTTCACACTTCGTCAATAACGCAGTGTAAAAGTTACATGTACCTGCAGATGCTATTAGCACTGTTGAGAAAGTTCCCATTCTCAGTTTCAAGTACTGGAAGCTGCAAACAAATCACAATGATTACAAGAAACAGCACAATAATGAGGCCCTGCCAGGGGTGGGGGGGGGGGGGGGGTCCGAGATGTCACTCGTCTGAATTTTAAAACGTCCCATGTCAGTGTTTATCCTTTCTTTGTCGCTTATTCTCAGCTTCACCGTCACTGTCACAATTTTGCCGAGGTAGGTTGTCTCTTGTGGCAATTTCATTTTATGCTTTGTCGCTACTTTTTGGGTCATGTCACTTGTCGGAATTTACCCTGGCAGGGCCTCAATAATAAATTAATGAGACAGAATTAAACTGACACCTGGTGATTACGAGAAAAAAATCATATCTTTTGATACTAACCTTAGTGTGTCCTGGTAAATGAAATTTGTTTTTCTCTGAAAAAAAGAGTCATGTACACTTGTAAACAAAAATGGCATTTGGGATTCACCTTATATCTGTTGTAGTTAATATTTTATCTAAGGTAGTTTTTATTTTTCCTTTGCTTCAACTACATTAGCATACATTATCATACCCAAAAACTAAAGAGCAACAAAAATTACCTGAGATAAAAAATTAACTACAATACTTATTTATTATTATTGTTTTTTGGGGAGAGGGGTGTGGGCAGGGGTTTAGGATAGAGTAAATGGTCCCTAACCCATACCCCACCTACACAGAACAGGAAGCCCAGGGTGCTTTTCAATATCCCAAAACAACCAGTCAGACACCAGCAGAACTAACCAAAGGTACACACAATGACTTTGCTCAATTGAGGCAAAGATTCCATTGGGATCAAAGCTTTTGATTCACATATTGACCAAAATTTTGATTAATTTTCATTGAGGTGGGACTGGAAACAACATTGTTTGGAAATGGAAGGGTAAGTTTCGGTCGGATCGGACAAACTGGTAAAAAAGGATCACCTCTCATGAGGAGCACCACTTTTTCTGGAAAATTTCGACCCATACAGAAGCGTTTCATTTACATTTTGACTAAAATTCTGACATAATGGGAGGCACCCCCCCCGACGTCTCGCGAGACCTCACCCTATTGGCTCATCCAGTAGGGAGCCAGGGGTTATAATCTGCTAGAACTCGACCTACAAGAGTTAAAATGCTATCAAACGTCATTACATCCAGGTTTGTGAGGATTTCTTTACGATTCGTCGAGATAATAGGATAATACGATCCAACGAGTATAAAGTTGTGGGATAAAGGAAGTTATATTTTTTAGAGCGTACGCGATCTCGCAAAATTTATTTTGTACAAAAGTCAATTGAAACCGAGTGACAGATTTTCCATGAAAATTAAAGCACTATTCCTTTTCTCCTTACATTAAGTTCCACTCTTTCTAAAGGAAGTAACAACAATCTTACCTTCATAATTGATGTACTGTACCGTCAACGGAATGCCTGCTAAATTTTTTGCCGCTAAAATTCGAAGCAACATCGGGTTGCCTTGATCACTATAAAGCTTCATAATAGAGCCAATTTTAATTGATATATATTTTCGATAGACTGGAGTTCTTGTTAAAAGCGTAGACCTCAGGAAAGCGCCAAATTTTACCCCGGAAAAGATCCAAAACATCTGATGCAAGAAGCACAAATCCAGAATTTCAGGAAGGTTTTTGTGGATGAGGAGAATTGGGACGAGTTTACAACCGCTGTCTTTTTTATTATGGGCTCTTAAAGAGGGTGATTGAAGTATCCATACATGGACGAGGTATTTGCCGCTTTTACTAACATTGCAGGCTCAAAATACATGACATCCTTGGTAGAAAGGAACTGCATTTGGAAACGTGTCCGAATTTTGAATATCGACGCATTTTGTCGTGGAATAACTCAGTTTAAAGAGGTTTGGCCGTGCAGTTACTTTTAAAAGAAACATGTCAAATCCACAGAGGCTAGCCTTCGCCATAATCGAGCACCTCTCCGCGCAGTTGAAGTCTGGAGCTGTAGTCGGTGATTCAGCTGAGAGTTTAGAAGGTAAAATTGATGGATCTTTACTTTCGTTTCAGTTTTGATAATTTGTGCGCGGATAAAAAACGTTAAGCTAGACAAACACCACCAAAAGTTATGGTTTATTGAAGCTTAGAGACAAAGTCTCCGTCAAGAGTGGCTTGCATTGTGTGTCTAGATCTGTTTAAATGAAAATATTTATAAGAAACTGCAATTTAAATATGGTAAACCCAATTTGTCACATGCAAAAAAATGAAATATGTGCAGTGCGTAGACAGTCTAGATCTAGACTTCTTCTGTTAGATGAAGTTGAACTTATATTGATTTTATTCCAGTGGTTTTGTTCAGAAAGTGGATCAAAAATTTCTCTCTATAATTTGGAGACCTTTTGTTCTAGAATAAGAAATTCTTGAAACTTTTGTTTTCCAACTACCGTCAATTAGCTAATTCTCTCACTTCCCCTAGTTTCCCCTCTCAAATGAAAACAGGAACAAATTTTGTCATAGATACGGGATTGTCGTTTTGTCTTGATTACGGCCCTATGGCTAGGGTGGTTCCCTATAGCTCAAAAAGGAAATATACTGTATTCTATATCAGTGGCCCTTTTAAAGTGTACTGGCAGCTGCAAATGTCCCTTGTACCTTCTGTTATGTGATATTATTGATACTTACTTTCTACTTAAATTCCCTTCAGCTTATTTATCACGGTGACCTTAAATTAAATACCATGCTGTTTCTATTACAAATTTTTTAAAGGTCATTTTAATCATTTTAATTACCGACCAAATCTAACTTCCCCTTCGAATTTTATACTAAACCTATTCTGCAGTGCTTCACAAGTCCCTTATAGCCCTTATTTTGGCATACATGTATACTAACAGTAAATTTTTTTGTTCTTCTGTATATGCACATCTGTACAATGTAAGCCCTCTTTACCTACATTGCATCAGCCAAATTCAAAAGAATTTGACAAGTAACTTTAAAAATGGGTCATTGGGGACCCCACTCATATAAAGACAGACAAAAAATATAACCCCTGTCAATCTGGAATTACGTGTCACTTTGATCAGATTTAGAAGTACAGATACAAAAAAAAAGCCAGGTACAAATGTGAACAACTGAAAATTGCTGCCTTCTTTTTTAGTTTCTATTCAGTGTTTAGAAAGTGTTTATGACATAGACAGAGGTGATTCTTCACAAGTGGAGAAACTCAAGTTTGATAAACCACTAGAGGAGATATTTGAAAGTGCAATAAAGGTTTGTATTTTATGGGAAGATTTTTGCTGTAATATTTGACATGTACATGTACATGTAGGCTTTATTGAAAAAACTGATTTAGCTAACATTAAACATGATAATGAATTTGCAGATTTTCAGTGTTACTTTCATGTTATTTTCCAGAGTGTAGGGGGATCCACATCTGCACAGTCTACTGAAGAAAATCGATTAAAAGCTGAAAATCTCAAGACAGAAGGTAGGTTAATTTTATAGCTCTATAAATATGTTGAATTTTCAAGTTTGTCCACTGATTAGTATTCCATATGTTTGTAAGCAACTCTGATTATACCCTGCAAGCAGAGGCTTTGGGGTGGATCCAGGTTTTTAGCAGAGGGGGTTTGATGAAAGGGGGCCACAGAAGGCCCAGAAAAGTTTTTGAAATTTCAAGTACTTGGAAACGCGATTTTCAGCCATTCTGAGGCAAGGTCAGCAAGTTTTAATATCTTTTTTTCTGAAGTGGAAATTCCATTCTTTTAGTATCAAATATAACAAAGCTGCGTAAAGGTGATGCAAATCTGTGACAAAAATGTACTGCATTTTTTCTTTTTTCAATTTTGTGTTTCGTCAAAGGCGGGATCAACAAGAAGCATTCTTCGGGGTATATTTCCACAAACATCTTAACCACAGCATCGTAATCAACGGGCTTTTCATAGTGAATATTCATGATAGCCAAGCCTGACAGTCTTTCCATTGTAATGGTGGTGCACATTTGACAAACTTCAAAGTACTGTTTGCTCGCTCGTTGTCAGTTGAAGTGACTAGCTTTATTTAGCAGCAGAGGCTTAACTTGGTTATGAATATATTGCATTTAAGATTCACTGTATATATGTTATATTTTTACAAAGTTTTTGATGTAAGCTGTTTTAATTTAGGGGGTTCGAACCCCCCGAACCCCCCCCCCCCCCCCACCAGATCTGCCTCAGTGGCTACATTTTTGCTGTGTAAGCTGTCATGTGAAAGTGGCCTCTGCTGACCAGAAATCCATCCAGAAATCTGGATGAATAATTTAAAAAAAACTGGGTTGTTTCTCGTCTTGACCAGTTTAGTTTATTGCGCGAGTGACTTGTATGAGTGAGAGTTCTCACAATTTTTTTATTCCTGCAAAACTCATGCCATTTGACAACAGGCCTGACAATTAATTTTGCTTGCGAATCGCATGACAAATTTTTGTGCATGCATGATAGAAAATTGAACCGTTGTCAGCAGAAGTTACTTTTTGCACGACAGCGAAAATGATGCCTCTGCTCGCAGGGTACTCTGATTATGTTCCTTAAACTGAAACAAGAAACTGGAAAACTGGAAACTGGTACAGAAAAAAATTGATTCTGTTGCTTGTACCTTAAAAGCATAATATTATTATTGTCTTCATAGGAAACCAGTTGATGAAAGAAGAGAAGTATGAAGAGGCTATTAAATGTTACACCAAAGCAATGGAACTGGACAGTGCTAATGCAGTGTTTCCTTGTAACAGGTTTGATTGTAGTTTGTTATTACCCATCTTCTTTATACTTGGATAAATTAACATCTTTGTAGATCTTGACACATTATTAGATCAGAGAAGGCATCATGGCCAAGAAGTTAGAGTGTTGCACGTGTAATTCCGAGGCCCCAAGTTCAAGTCTTACACTGACAACTAGCTGGATTTGTTTTCGGTAGTCCTCGAGTTCAAATCCTTGGCCACGCTTGTAAAATAGCCAGTTGGGGTTTTTAACAATGTTATATTACATTTTATTTATTTGTTTCTTTATCCATAAAAAGCCCCATAAGGAGGGAGGATAATTAAAGTATTACTATCATTATCATTATTATTATTATTTTTTTTATGATAGTTGTTGTGGTTTACTTTGTGCAGGGCTGCAGCTCACAGCAAAAAGGGTGATCATCAAAAGGCCATAGAAGACTGTCAGAAAGCTCTTACTTTAGATCCAAACTATGGAAAAGCTTACGGACGAATGGGGTAAGTGGCTGTAGCACCACAAAAAAAATACAGGACACAAATTTGAAAAACTGACCAGTTTCAAAAATACATTATGCTTGCTGGTAGCCTAAGCCAGGCTCTCAGGCCGGGCATACATTACAAGTGAGTAGCAAAAAAACCAGCAAACCAGAAACAGTGTGAAGAGAGAAGAGGGAGGCCTGTATGCATCATTATAAATACCTCAGTGTGCCCACTATGCTACTCAATTCCAGAAAAACCATTTCTCTTGTCATGGAAAAATTCCAGTGGTCTGAAGAATTGTAGTGATCAGATTGATTATGATTATGGAAACCATCCTTAACATAGGAGTGACATCCATTGATCTCAGAGATTGTTTTGATGAATCACTTAGATTACTATGTTCACTGAAGAGTTTTTTTCATATCCACCTGTAAATGCTGCAGTGGCTGCACTTCTTTGTCACTCATCAGAGCAATCATGGAGGTCACATGGAAGTCGCCCTTTAAATGTGCATGGATTTCTGTAAAATGATAAGATTTGTTCAGTCTTTACAATAATCCCTTACATTTTTTAAACATTATGTTTGTAACTGTGAAACTAACAAAATTGTGTACACCAGATGTATATCAAATGGAACGTTATTTTGATGCGTGGAAGAAGCCAACAAGGCTTGAAAAAACTCAACTACTGTAACTAGTTTATGGTTTTGGAGGTCTGCTGGTACGTCCTGAACTTTACTGTAAGTTACTAGCCACCACACAATCAACATACATGAAATGTGTTAGGTAATTCAAGGTTTTCTGGGTTTGACAGTAATCCCTCTTTATTTCTTGCAGTTTATCATACCACAACTTGAATAACCTCCAGAAAGCTAAGGAATGTTATACAAAGGTATAAAAAGGAACCCCATACATGTATATAAAACCCTTTTATTAGTTTACCAGAGGCTGAGATAAAAATTACGAAAATCATCTACCCTTTAAGCAATCCTTTTTTTTAGGTTATAATGCTATCTATGTGGCCACATTTTTGGTTGGTTAAACAGGAGACGTTGTCGCAAATACATTCTGTTGACTTCTTTATATTACTGTGAAATCTCCAGTTACAAAATGACTTTTATTAATTGTTTTGTCTGATCATGTCCAATTGCAGGTAGGATTTTTTCAAACATAGGCAAATTTTAGTCAGACCTTGTCCAATGAACAACTTACTAATATTTGCAGCTCTGCTATATTTGAACAAACAACAACAACAACAAGTTTATTTCAAATTAAGTATGAAGACCTTAACCACAAATTCATGCCCTGGATATTTCTTTTGCCATCACCATGAGAAACTAAACCAAATGAAACAGTGATAACATTGATACACATTTTTGTTTGTTGACTGTCAGGCATTAGAATTGGAACCAGGCAGCACATTTTATCAAACCAGCTTGTCACAGGTGGAAGAAAAAATGAGACAGACCCAGCCGGGAGGAGAGGCAAGGCCAGCACCTGGAGGTGGGTTGAGCTTTCATGCAAAAACCTTATGTTAAGGGGATGGGGTAATCATCATGCAGGGTGCAAAGAAAGTCAGTTTTACAGCCTGCCATTCGGGCAAGCTGTAGCTAGCATGTACTAACCCACAAGTCATTTCAACTAGCCCCCAAACCCTTTTTTATTAGCAGGATTGATTACAATCCATCTGTAATAAATTTGAATTTCCGCAAAAAAACAGCACTTGCCTGTCAGGCAAGTTAAGAACAAAAATCACTAGCCCAACATGGCATGCAAAGAAAGTTGTGTCTGATAGCCCAGGGCTAGTGCATTTTGCTATCGGGTTAGTGATTTTTGGTTCTTAAGTTGCCCGACAGGCAAGTGCTGTATTTTGCAGAAACGCAAATTACAGAAGGATTGTAATCATTCCTGCTTAACAGACAGGGTTTTGGGGCTAGTTGAAATGACTTGTGGGCTAGTACATACTAGCTACAGCTTGCCCGAATGGCATGCTGTAAAACTGGCTTTCTTTGCACCTTGCCAATAACAAAATCCACTAGCCCCAGGCTATCGGACACTACTTTCTTTGCATGTTGTCACGGAATGAATGTGGTGTAAAATAATCTGGATCCCTAAAAAGTTAAATAGAGATGATCCCAAGCAGTTACTCATCTTCCCTTCTCCCACCACTTCCTTCCTTCATTCCCTCTTCAGCTGAACAGTTTTAAAGAATTTATTTTTGTTCTCTTAGGTTTGCCCAACTTAGGAGGAATAGATCTTGGTGCCCTTTTGACAAACCCTGCCATCATGAATATGGTAAGCCTCTCAAAAAGATAAAGAAATGTGAAACGCAAATTCCATATTATAAACAGTCAATCCAAATTGCATATGCACTAGTCAGATCATCTACAGAATACAGGTTAAATCTAAACTTTTATAGTAGTAGTAGTAAATTTTTTTTGTCTTAAAAATTTATATCCATAGCTTTGTCAAAAAGGTGAAATAAGGACTGTATTTCCAGCAGAAGACAGCTTTCATCAATCTGTCTTTCCTTTTGTTCTCTTAACTTGAAGGGTCCTAGGGGGTACTCCCTATGGTGGCCTTTAAAAGGAGGCTCCACCCGAAAAGGGGTTACCCACCCCCCCCCCCCCCCCCCCCCCCGTGACTACTTTAATGGCGGTCAGGCAGCAATGACCGAAGCGAGCACAACGCAATCCGGAACCTCTCTAAAATTGGTTTTCAATCCTACAAAGAGACAATTTAAATGGAACGGTGATTTAACTTCCTTAAAAGACTTCTGGATTACCAATCTTGAAGGAGGAAATATAAACAGCCTACTGAATGTGAGCTCCTCCTTTTTCCAGGCACAGTCATTTATGAGCAATCCAAGTGTCCAACAAATGTAAGTATAAGCATTCAATTTTGTCTTGTCGAAATTTCTGTAAGTAGCTTGTAAATTGTTAGTTGCAAGCACCAACAGAAACGGGAAAAATGCATTGATATTTATTTTGTAGTATGTGAAAACCAGAGCTTTGAGTGCTTGCATCAGTTTACTGAATCCCTTACTCTCTCTGTCTCGAGGGGCGAGTCGTCGGTCACGTGATCTCCTTGTCTGAGTTATAAGTCAGGGGAGCTCTTTGTTTGGAAATCACGCAAGCCGTAGATCATGCCAGCTCTCTGCCTGAAAATCGAGCGAGTCGGAGGTCACGCAAGCTTTCTAGTATTTCCGTGAGCAGCAGCTCACGCTATCTCTCTATCTGAAAATCGCGAGAGGCGAAGGTCACGCGAGCCCTCTGCTTGGAAATCACGAGAGAAATCACTTGAGTCGTAGGTCGCGCAAGCTCTCTGTTTGAAAATCACGTGAGTCGTAGGTCATGCGAACTCTCTGTTTAGAAATCATAAGTGTCGTTGGAAGGCGTTCTGACGAAGGGCTGGCATTCGAAACGCGAGCTCTAAAACTTTTTTAGGTGGAAAATTTGTTTAATCAACTCAGTGGATAAAACCACATTTGTCCTTTACTTTTTGGTTAGGATGACCAGTATGATGGGTGGAGGCACTTCTCCTGGCGGGGCTGGTGGTGCGGCCAGCATTTTTCAAGCGTAAGTGGATTTTATTGTTAGAAGTTCATATATCAAGCATAACGCTGAGTGTTTCATCTGATATCCTAACCGAAAAATGGGTTGAAAATAGCTTCGTAAATGAACAATAACCCTTAAAAAAAATTCAATGCCTAAGTTTGCGACATTTTATTGTAATTAAGATCTGATATCTAAACTACCATGTCGGTAGTGATTTTCTCCTCATGAGTTATTACTGACATTTTCATATCCTGCTTAACTTATGGTCATGGTCTTTGTCATTGGGCAATTTTGTTTGGAATTTATAAAAGTCTTCAACTTTTTTTGTCTCACCAGTGCCCAGCAGTTTGGTGAGCAGATGCAACAGTCAAATCCTGAAATGTTTGAACAGCTGCGAACCCAGGCGCAAGCTGCAGTTAATGTGCACAGAGAACAACAGGACCAATCCGAAAATGACGATTCTAAACCAGGTCAGTACATCATCTTGTCAAATCTTGTCTCGTTCCACAAGCAAACTCGCATAGACAATGACATTTTGGTTTTGTACTCTGGTTTCGCCCCGTGGCGGGTTCGCCTAGGAGGGTCAATAGAGTTCGCATCCCAATTTCTGTATTTTAAAACTTTTAAGTTTATTTAATTTACTAACTCAGCGGTGAACAAAAAAAAACGAGAACGCATTGTAGGCGCATAAAGGTCTCAGGTCAAACTTTTAAGACGAACTCGAAAGCTGGAAGGTGGGGCGGAGGGAGCCGCTAAAGCTTTGTGCGGTGGACACTGATCTATGGCTCAGCTGGGCTCTACTCGTATTCAACTCTCGAGCAAGTTTGTCCACACGTGTGGCGACTTGTCCCTTCCTCAAAAATGTTCGGCTTGTGCTATCTGATGAGTAAAACAATTACGCCCTCTTTCATTCCCGCGTCAAACAATCGGGACAGTGGTCGATCTAATTGCGACTGACAAGCGACGCGAACGACTTCGTAAAAGCTAAAAGCCATGCGAGAAAGAAGCCTCTGCTTGCTTGGTAATCAGATCTCTGTGGGTGTCCCAAGACTCTTCAGAGTTTTAACTGCAGTTAAAGGCTGGTTTTCACTAGCGGCGAAGTCGGAGTTGGAATCGTAAGCGGAGTCGTAGAGTGCTTATGACCTTTTCAAAATCAGTAGAGCGATTTTCGTATGACCTTGAAATGAAAACGCGCGAACAAAACAGAAACAACAAACGAACGGAAATAGAGCGATTTGATTGGTGTATCGAACGGATACAAACGCACCTGGCTTTTGGTTGGCTAAGCGAACGCTCGGGTAAACAAACTTCATGCCCGAAGAACTTTCTAGAAATTGCTTTGACGTCATACTGCAACACGATTGGTCAATCGAACAATGCCTTCTCCATATTAGGGTTTTCTTTGGCGGGAAAACGAAGAGTCCATGTTTTGTTCTTTCCATCCATTGGCTGATAAAACAAATAACAAACACTTACGGAAACCATTTTTCAAGGTCATACGAAAATCGCTCTAATCGTAGTCGTATGCAGAGTCATAAGCGCGACGGAATCAGAGTCGGAAGAATCAGAGAATTTTCATTTTCTTCCGACTCCGCTTATAGCAAGCAGAAGCGGGAGGATAAACCAATCACAATGAACGTTACCGCGCTTTGTGATTGGTTTACTTCTTCCGCTTCTGCTTGCGACTCCACGACCTAGTTTTCAGTTGATCATAAACGACGGAATCGTAAGCGGAATCAGAACGCTGTTTTCACTAGATCGTAAAGTTCTACGTTTGTGATTACGTCTCCGATTCCGACTCCGTCGTTTGTGAAAACCACCCTTAACTGTCCTAAACTGTGTTTCACTTTTCAGATGGTGGAGATGCCAATTGATGGTGATCATTCTTGCAAATGTTAGACTATACTCAGTCAAGTTCTTGCATACTCTGTATAGCTGGAAGTTCGTATAGAACCCGTTTCATTCAGGGCCCAGTTGTTCGAAGGCCGATTAGCGCTTAACCCGGGGTTAAATTTAACCCTGGTTTCTTTTTCTTGTGTTTAAAAGCATTTTCTCGGACAATTTTCTCTCTTATTTTTAGAGCTTCCAATCATCAAATTGTGGACAAAAAGAATTAAAACTGAAATGCTTTTTAAGCTTTCAAATCTTAATTCAAATCTCGCACTAACCCTGGGTTATCTTGACCCAGCTTTGAACAACTCGGCCCAGTTGAGTGATTGTTCAACTCATCAAAATGCCGAACATTTAAATTCAAGAAAACCCTTTCTTTAAGGGATTTACTAAAAAAAGAGCAGTATACAAAAGCACTCACAAACTGAAAATGGTTTTAAAATTTAAACGGTTACACTAACCAATAATCTGATTAAATACTTCAGCGGCGCGAAAGAATGAAATTTCCCCCTTTAGCGGCGAGCAATTTTTTTTTTTATTTTACCGATTAAGTTTAGTGTTCCCTCTTTCATTTAGACTGCAAAACAGTGTGAGACTGTTAAGCTACGTTAAACCGATTTTGAGAAGAAAAAAAACCTTTTTTGCTGTCTACCTTTCTGGCATTATATTATACTTGTTTCCAGGTTTTCTTAGGTGTCCCAGAATGCTACGTGTGCCGGCTTTTATTTGAGACAGATTCGTCTTACCCTGTCAGTCAATCTCGTACACAGAGTCCTCTGTTGGCCGGAATTTATGTACAAAGGGAAGGCAAAAGAATGGTCCATGGTATGGTCATACCACCAATTTTTGCCTTGTTAGTAGACTGCAAAATAGTCCGTATTTTTGCGTATTCAAGTACGCGCGAACAGTCAAACAAGGCTGAAAACAGAGAGCGAGACTGGGGAGAGACGCTCAAACTCCCTACGGGCGTGTGAAGCTCGCGCGCTTTGCGCGCCTGAGACTCTAATGCTATTCTCATTCTACGCTAAACCGATTTTGAGAGAAAAAAAAACCGACTGTTTTGCGGTCTACCCTGTTAGCAGAGGCCTCCTTTCCCTAAGGCTTCAGCCAGCAGAGAACACGAACTGGTGAGAAAATGCTTTGCTTCCCGCGCGCGGTACGTGTTGTACTCGCGATGCTTCAACTTCTCGATTTTCTTTTTCCTAACCAACACATTTTCATACGAACGCACGAGTAAAACTTTGGCCGTTCATGTGGCCTATTTCTTAATATCTTTACCAACTGAAACTTCCTTTCCAATTGTCTCAAAGCTGTAAAGTTCCCTGTGACAACCAGTGTTTTAATAGGAAAGGCCTGCCGAGCCGTAGTCTGGTACACAGACGTTGATAGTGTCGTCACGCAACGTTTCTCCCCAGAGAGTAGCATGACGACACAAAAAAACGGCTGAAGAGCAGACTAGTAGAGCTGGTTATTTTAGTTTGATATTTATTTATGGCAAATACTTCCAGCTATACTGGACTAAGGAGTATACTTGTGTGGCGAGAAAAAGTTATGAAGACTGGTAGAAATCCCAACTTATTATTTAGTTTTAAAATGTATTACAACTGAAAGAAATGTTTCAGGTTCTTGTCAGTGAGAGATAAACTTCTAAATTAATAAAGAAATGACGTACTTTGAGCTAATTCTTTATTTGAATGAGATTTCTTGCCGGGTTTTTTGCGAGTTGTAGAAAAAAGTTTCACCCCAACCCCCGCGGTGGCCACGGTAAAACATTTATACAAAATAACCATCTT
Organism: Porites divaricata; assembly: GCA_038088405.1. Lineage (NCBI taxonomy): Eukaryota > Metazoa > Cnidaria > Anthozoa > Scleractinia > Poritidae > Porites > Porites divaricata. The sequence continues at coordinate 113,336 of JBBMOI010000027.1, forward strand.
TCTTTACTTATCACATTTATACACACGTTGATAAAACCAAATCTTTGTAGTTTTCCTTCCCAATGATGCAAAACTAACCGCATCTTTTTGACTAGCCTGAATACAGACCCACCCTCCCCTCAGAAAAAATTGGAGAAGGGGCCCCCTTGTCCGGTTTTTTTCCGAGGAGAGGGGGAGGTGTACACAGGCTACATTTTGACGAAAATTTAACCTGCGCTCGGGCTTTTTTTTTTTTCGGGAGAAAAAGTCGCCCTGCCATTATATAAACGCAAGATGTCCAAGCCGCAATTTCTTCCACTTCCGGTCAAAGTTACTTCCGGTTTTGTCTTGATTTACTGGTTTTGTGAAACTTACCATTCTGTTGCCGGTGGTGAAGATCCTTGACGTTTGTAAAGGTTAGAAAAAATATCTGTAAATCAAGTTCGCAATGGTCTTCCACTGGTCTATAGGTGCCATTTCAGCCGGCTTTCTTGTTGGCGAATTGTTTCGAATGGCTCTAAAAAGACTTCTGCCGAGTGGTTACTACACTTACGCGAACGAGTTGATTTCAACATTTCAGTTATCCGTTTGTGTGTTCGAGATCTCCGTTATTGGAAAGTTCTACAGCAGTTGGATTGCTCTCAGCTGTACCTTTGTCTTGTTATCTTTAAAACATGCCGAATTCATTTTCGAGGGGGCTTTCGCAAATCCTTGCGGAATGTTAGAAGACATCGTCTACAAGAAATCCTACTGGGGGAAGGATAATATCGCTAAAGTTATTTTTCAACTTATTGGCGGTCTTTTAAGCTTTCCCTTCATCCAGTTTTTGTGGCAATCGACTTGGAGTGAATTTCACTTCCAGCAAGTTAAGAAAGGCCTTCGATCGACGCTTGAAGTTTCGCTCCTGTATGGTATTTCGATCGAAATTATGGCAACGTTCGTGACAGCCATGAGTGATTTCATGTCACGAGGGCACGCGCTCAAGAAGTTCAATTCAGTGATTCGAGCGGCTTGTGCTGTTGTCGTTTCCTACGCTCTTGCCGAAACAACGGGAACATGGATGAATCCAGCGCTGGCTACCGCTCAGACGTTCGTCTATTGCACAAGAAAAGAGGTCATTTCTGAACATTTATTCGTGTTTTGGCTTGGGCCAGTGATAGGAACAATGGCCGCCATTCTACTCAACTCGCTCCTGACCTGGAAACCCAAACCAGCCGAGACAAAACCAGAGAAGAAGGATTGGGCAAAGAGAGACAGTCGATCGTCCGTGAAAAACCACAAAAATGAGGAATTGAACCCCTCAGAATTAAAGAAAAGACATACTGGAACAAAATCTTAATGAACGTAAGTTGAGTGGTAAATTGCATTTTAATTTATTATGACTATCCACACGTTTCTTCATGGAGGATATTTTAGAAAACCATTTTAAGACGAGAGACCCCCTTCATTTTCAAGAACAAAATGCTCTCTTCTTCGTTGAAGAAACAATGTAGAGAACTTAAGTACTAAATGTTTAAAAATGAAGTAACTATGTAAATCAATAATTATTTATTAGACACGTGTTCAAAAAGTTACTTTAACTCAGTCATACAATGGATGGTAACCTTGAAAATTTGGTCGAAAATTCTGGTCATGTGAAATAAATCTTACTTCTAAGATAAACTCCAAACATCTTAATGTTGCGCTTTATAATAAAAACACCTGTGAAATACCAGGTAAGCTTTCATATGAAAGCATGATGTCTTCACATGTAAGTAACATGTTACCTTTACATGTGAAGAAGATCACCATTGCTATGGCTACATAATAAATTGTGCCTTTTACAGCAAACAAAATATTAAAGTGAAATGGTTTGGTATTTCATTGTTGTTTATATTTTAAAAAGAACATTAAATGGCCCCTTGGAGATAGGAATTCACATGTTACATAACAAGTGAAGAAGATCACCATTGCTATGGCTACATAATAAATTGCACCTTTCGTAGCAAAAAAAAATATGTATAAATTAAAGTGAAAAAGATTGGTGTTTCCACTGGAGATAAAGAAATTTCTCTTCTAATGTTGAAAAAATATTTCACTTGTTCGCTGCACTTACCCACAAATAATTATTATTTGTCAATGAAAAGAAATTTCATATCTCCACATGGCCATATTTCAAGGTTTGTTGGCAAGGCCATCCCAATAAAATGTCTCGTTTCCCATCACCTGACCGACCCATTTTTTTTTCGAAAAGTAAAAAAAATTCAGATTCAACAGTCAAAGAGGGCAAGTACTTAAATTTACAAGCACACGATCCCATGTTATAATTTGGGGACTGGGTCAAGTTTTGCTTATCAGGATAACTGATAAAATCAAAATGTGCTAAAATTAAATCTGTTATTTTCGACTTGGCTTGAACAACTGGTTGAACAGAGAAATAAAATAAAAATACCATTATTTCTGTTTATTTAATTTCTTTATTACAACGTTAATATTTCTTAAGGTTCATTAATGACATGTATCTGCAAATGTACAAGTTTTCAGTTCTTTGACTTATAGAAGTCATTATAATACCACAGGACTTGCTAACGTTCCATTTTCAAACTGATTATGAGAGGAAATCAGTGTGGACGGAGAAAAAAGCAGAGGAATGAAAGATATGCTGCCATTTGACCAACACTAAAAAAGAAATAAACAATGTTTGTCTTCAACACTTTAAAGATCATAAGCCATTCCACTTAGGTCACAACCAGGAAAAAATGCATGATGAAATCATTTTATTAAAACCACCATAAACCTTCAGTCTCTAGTTTTCTTCTGCAAGTTATGGCTTTTGTAGTTTCAACCTTAGTATGATTGATAAATTTAAGTAATAAATGTGAATGAATGAATGGTATTAGTGAAAGAATAACATCAACATGAAAAATATAATGGCCTATTATAATCAAAAATCAAAGCCGAAGGAATTGTAAAGTTCTCAGTGACCTCAGGTATTTACAACTCAAAGAATATTAATGAAAATTATGCACATCACGACTGCAGATGCTTATAATATTTTTATCATAACCATCATTATTTTATCGAAGTTGATAAGCCATACTTACAATAGTAAGAAGTGCTCCTTTTTTGAAGTCTTGCTGGAAAGTGACTAGTTGTGGAATTGTATTTGGAGGTCCCCTTACAAAGCCACTGCAGGTTTAAAAGTTAAAAAAAACAATAATTTGATTATGTGCATTAAATTTTACCAAGCAAAGTGCAAGAGTTGAAAAATGTGATTAGAAATGTTAACAACTTGAAAATAAATCATGCCATTATAATATTATTTTTTATTACCTGGGCATGATTTCAAATGTTGGTTCCAGTCTTGTTTTAAATAGGGCAACAAGTTCTTGAGCTGGTTTGTCTTCACCTGTGGAAATCAGTAGTATTAAAAAAAAAGTTTTACAAAGTGCAGCTAAGTTTATTTGGAAACTGCAATATTTCAGCCAGGGGTCCTTGGGTTTTAATTGATGTGAGTTCAACTTTCCAGATAAAGACCTACAAGGGCAGGAACCTAGAGTAGGTAGCCGGCGTTAAAAGGGGAAAGGAATTGCCACCAATTTTCCCCCCTTCTTGAATGCCCCTCCCACTTTAGTGCACCTAAATTTCCCCTTTCTTTTCATCTTTTAACGTTAGCAGGAACCATGCTTTTCTGGCATGATGCACATACAGTGGAACCCCACCTTATGGCCACCTTGTTATTATGGGCAGTTTTTTTGGCCAGGCAAAATGGCCATACATTTCCTTATAAAAATCCCTGTTAATGCAGTCACCCATTAATACGGCCAAAGGCCACATTTTAAAATCCCAAACAATAGAATCCCTTATAATTTCACCCCATTAATGCGGCCACTCGATCGAAATTTAGAAAATTAAAATGCCTGTGACATGTCAATTTTATTGATTTGGTAATCTAAGCTTATTCTTGTACTGTTTTTAGACTACAGTACACTTAAAATGCACTTGTGGCAATTTATACATTCTGCGATATCTACATTCCAGTTGTTTATTAATGAGAACAGTACAGTGAATGCGACGTATGGTGTACTCCTGGTGTATAAATTTTGTCAGGTTACAGCCCTCAAGTCATGAAATTTGAGCCTACCCTGTCAATACGGCCAAATTTTTTTGCCCATTGGTGACTGTATAACAGGGTTCCACTGTATAGTAAATGCAGTAATCACAGTGCAGTGCACACCTAATAGGGTTCTGAATGACTGAAACCCCTCATAAAAAAAATTGTGATTAGATAGCATAATTTTTATTTTGAAGATCATAGTCAATGTGAAAAATTTGAGTACTGGAAAAAAAATCTCTCGGCAGCTAAGCACTTGTTGCAGTTTTGAAAAATATACCTCCTGACTTTTTAACATTTTTCAAGACTAATCTTATTCCAGACTCTTTTTAAGGCTTGAAAGACTGTTTTCGAGATTTACAAACCCTGTATGACTTTACACTGTGACTTCCACATCTAAGTTAGCATGTTCTTTACCTTTAAAAATAACTGCCAGTCTTTCGCCTAATGGATCCCAAGCCATGGAGCGAACAAACCCTCCAGTTGTCACAGACTCGTCATCTATTTCCCATATGTGAGGTGTCAAATCAGTGCATCTCACAGCTAATCTTGCACCCTTTGCCATTGAAGAACTGTTTTCCTTGTCACCTTTATCATAACATAAATTCAAAACGCTTTTCAGTCAGCCAGACTAAGTTGTTACATTTTCACTACCTTGCAACTTCCCTGGTCAGATGTGAGTATTCTAAGTAAACATATTTTGGATATTTTTCAATTTACTGGCGCCTAGATGCAAGATGAAGTGTTGGTTACAGAAGCCTTGATATGATTGTGCAATAACTACTCCTGATGCACTATGAAATTCCCACTTCCCACAATTACAAGGCAAATTGAAAGACACTCTAACAATCTATTAGATTACTCTTAGGACTTTATTTTGGGCATCTCTTCAATACTTTCTTCTATCATATGGCTGAACCTGCAGGCAAGATAAAGTGAATCCTGTTTTCAAATTCTCTTCCCAAGTGGGCTACCCAAGCAGGCTTGATGGGCCCATCTTTCCTGAGTTGGTCCCTCAAGAAAAAGTTATCTTTTTGGCATAAATAATAAATTAATGCTTTATTGACCAAGTTTGTTCATTCAAGATGGCTGGATATTGGCCTTGTTCCTTTTCAGTGTTTTTATTAACAGGGTTGCCACTCATCAGAAAGTTAAAAATTCCCTGACTTTTCCCTGAATCGTTTAAACAGTTTTCACTGACCTTTTATTAAAAACAATCAATGTTTATATTCGCTTTAGCTTTTTGGGCAGGCCATCAATATTTTTCTCTTCATTTTCAACCTCTTTCCGTGAAAAGTGGAAAGAGGAAGAAGGAATTTGGAAGAAAGCATTAACAACAAAACCACTGACCACAACCACTACATGTGTCAGGCATAGAGTGTCGATAATTATTGATCACTTTGCTTGCTTTACAGCATACTTTTCATCTTTTCCAAAAGAAAATGCATCTACATATTTTTAAAGTATTGAGGAAAACTTATGAACTATAAACCCGGAAAACAGAATTCTCTGACTTTTCACTGACTTTGACAATATCAAAGATTTTCCCTGACTTTTCCCTGACTGTGGCAACCGTGATTGACATTGACTTTGTCTTGAGGTCCATAAATAAGTGAAAAAAAGAACTTGACCAATATTAAGCCACCTCAACCTCAAGCCAATAACCCTGCTTAGTTGAATAAACCACAATGTAACTTAAGAGAGGTTTTTGAAGCAGGGATGAGCACTTTTCTCTCACATAACAACACCATTCAAAGATCTGCAGGTACATCAAGTAAAAATATATATAAAGTATAAACCTACCAACATCTTGAAATTGAAGGGAATAAAGAGCTGCATCATCAGCCACAGAAAACACAAGAACCTTTCCATTAGGACTCCAACATGCTGCCTGCAGTAAAATGTACCATCATGAGGAGTGAGCACAGAACAGCTGCTTGTACCAGCATGGTACTGTATCAACTTTTCCCACTTTCCCTTATCAGACAGTTTATAGTAACCACAGCCAAGATTTTTCAGAGGTATGCACAATTTTCCAAATCCACCTGTTTCCCACCCTCCCTTAAAATCCCAGATTTTTTTCTGGTTCCTTGATTAAAGGTGAGGTTATCTTGCGAGCCTTTGTGTTTTTACTGTATTATGACAGAGATAAGGCCTCAAAGACCAGTTTTATGATTTTTGATTTTCATTAATACCATCTTTAGGACACCAAAGCTGCTTGTGCCATGGTACTGTAAGAGGCGTTTTCCCTTTATCCGGCTCCTCTGATGCAGGTTATAGCACTCAAAGCTAGCATATTTGTTAATTTAACAACTTGGAAGTCAACCTAGTTATTTTAACCTATAATCACCTAATCTTTCTTGCTTAAAAATTAATAAAAGTTACCTGGCAAGTCCCAGCCAAGTTTGACCATTTATCACAGGTCCACATCTGAGTCTCCCAAACCCTGTTAATTAAATAATTATAAAACTTTTTTTAAGCTTGGATCATCTATATATCAGTATTAAGCTCTGCTGTAAATAGCAAACATTGATATCAGTGCTGCGTAAGTTTTATCATTATCATTAGATTATAATCATTATCATTACCATTATTATTCCTCTAGAGCTTTAAAATCTGTAGACTTCTCTTTTATCCCTCCCTCCCCCATAGAGACTAATTAACCACTCACCACTACATGATTGTAAATTGACAGTCCCTAAAACATGGGTGTTGCACAGGACATTATAAACAAAGTTTTACGTATAAGGTACAGACCATTAAAATTTGCCTAATAGTATAATGAAACAGTGTTGTCAGTGACCAAATACATGCAAAAATACCACAGAAACTGCACTTTTAGTTCGGGAAAAAATAGGCTTAAATTTAACTAAGCAAAGTAACACTCAAATTCAATTTCATCTCGAACATTTGGCGACTTGTAAGGGAGACCAGGAGATTTGTGTAGTTTCTGGAAGACTCCTGGGGTCAATTTAATAAAACTTTTACAAGTGTAATTCACAAGAGTAAACATTGTTTTAGAGACTGTAAACAAAAGGCAGACCCATAAATTACGCTTGCGAAAGCTTTATTAAATTGGCCCTGGATGGCCAGGGAGAGTTTACATATACGAACATATGGAGTTACTAGGCCATCCATTCCAAACCTAAGGTAGGTAGGTATCACTATGACATGTACATATTGTGATACTAAGGAGAGTCCATTTCCTGTGAGCAAGGACCTTCCCCTCCCAACCCTACTCTTTACCCTTGAGTTGAGAGAGCTTGTTTGCAGGCTTAAGAATCCACAACTTCCTTATTAGTTAAATTTCACAATATGAAAATTCTCCCACCTGAACAAGCTGGTAGGTGTTGCAGCAAACAGATTCCTCTCATCCGGTGACCATGCAGTTAATGTGACTCCACCCCCTGCTCTGTATAAAGGTGTAGCAGACTCCAAGGAGACGTCCCATACCTGTACGTCAGAAACAAATAACAAGTACTGTTATGTAAATATCAAGACAATAGTAATAATAGTTTGTTATCGATGCAATACAATGAAGGGGGAACATTACAATCTTTGTGGTGTACACAACCCAACCAATATAATTGCAGTTATTAATTATGTTTACACAGGAACACCCTGCAACAAGATCATTTAAATATAACACAGGGTAACCATCAAGCACTTAAGGCAAAACCACAGCAACCAAGGACTGCATGCAGCCAGAATTGGAGTAGACCTGAATCAGTAAAATCTTGAATGCGAAGTTAAAAAACAGTAAAATGATCCTTATGGCAAGAAGAGTGAGAGAGAGAAAAAAAATAAAGAAATGGTAAAGTGTATTTGCCTGATATTTGGTTTGCAATCAAATCCGACATATATGCAATGCTTATCTTGCATTTGTATTTATTTTCCCTTTTTAGCCCCAGGTGAAGGTTTATGTTGCAAACCAAAATATCAGACAAACACACTATACAATTTTACATTTCTTAAGATTTCTTTCAAGTCTCTCTCCCTCGTCTTGCCTTAAGGATGAGTTAACAGTTTTTTAACTTTGCAACCATCCAGCTGCCACATGATTTGTACAGGACATCTAAAAAATTGTACTACACAAAATAATGATTGCACAGGTCTGACAACCTACCATCAGATCAAGTTGCTTAAATTAATTATACTGGAGGTAATAATGTACATTTTGTCATCCTCTTTGATAGTTTTCCAAGGCACCTACCATTAAGTTACTGTCTGCTGGAGACCCAGACACTAACAACTGTCCACTACAACTCCAAGAAACAGTCATTACTGGGGTGTGGCCTGGATAGGTTAGATGACGAACAGAACTACTGCCCAGTCTGCAGAAAGGAAACAAATCAAAAACAGAATAAAAGAATAAAAAATTTGACTGATTGGTCAATATTTTTATTCACTTCGCTAGACACAATTTATAAGCTCAGCGGGTATAACCTGAGACAATACTAGTTTGTCTACCATACTCAGTTGCAGTGCATGCCCTCACCAACCTATCAGCTGATACCTCCCCACGCTCATCTTACTTTGATGGGTGTAAAGCCTTCTTAAATTTGATGACTACCTTGATATAGCTTACAATTATCCAGGGTATAAGAATAGTAAAGCAATGTTGCTATAAAAAACTTAGGGTCAGTTATTTAAACAAAGTCTAACTTAGACCGCGGTTTAGGAAATCTTTGGACCTCTAGATCTCTTCCTTAGTGAGTTATTAAAAGAAGAAAAATACTTTTCTAGTCTATGCCATACGCTTTCATGAAACTGTTCATGAAATATGGTGTTACAAAGCATTCAGCAAACTGAGAATGGCTTAGAACTTGGTTTTCTTAAATACTGGCTAAACTCTTTTCGAATAACTGGCCCTTACTGTCTACAATAATAATTGTTATTATAGACATCAGACAAGCTGATGTACATGTACCAACCTGACAACTGGTGATGAAGGGTCGACAGTCCACACGAAGAGACCATTATCACATCCAACCACTAACACTGAGCCTGATAATGGTCTGCAATTACAAGACAATAAATTGATAATAATTATTGATCAATAATTATTAATAATCATCACACTACAGTTCAACCTCCATGTTGACAACCTCTTCTCCTTTCCTTCTTCCACTTTCACAATGCTAAGTGGAAGAAATATGTACAAAATAAGAAATCTGGCAGCCAGATTAACCAGAGAAAACAGCTGACATTTGGTGACACTACCACTGGTTTCATGCCGCATGGGAAATTTGATTCAACCAATCAGAAGCACTGCCCCGATCTGGATAGTGATGCTTCCATCAGTTTGGAATTTCTGCACTCGTTTCTCAGACGTCATTTGGTGGGGAAACCAGCAGTAGCGTAGCCAAATGTCGGCTGTTTTCTCGGGCTAAAGCCAGATTACATAAGCGTATTTTGCTTCTTGAAAGCTAAGAAATGACCGTTTAATCATTCTGTTGCCATGTCACCTTTTACAATTTCTCTTTTCATTCATTTGGAACCTTTATTACATTTGCTAAAATTGTCCAGAGTGAGTAGTGTTAGTCTGTGAATTGTGAATTTCTTTTTTTCTGCTACTTTCTTGACCCTCTTGAGTATTGCTAATGTGTATAGTTTATGTAATAGAGTTAACGTGTTTAAATTCCTTGCAAAAATTTGTGATTAACATCAGTAAAACACAAATTTAAAAGACAATCTCCTGTCCAAAACCATAGATGTCTCAGCACCTCTTCTTGAAAGAGACTCCTGTGGTTTGATTCTCATGAGTTCAGTGTGTATGCAACCAAAAAACCTTTGCATTCGGGATGGGTGGCTGCTTATGGGAGGTTTGACTGTACACTATAAATAATATCAATATAATGTAGGGTCTTTGTACTGGATAATTTCTTTATTGAAATTCGCCACAGTGACTCAACACAGTGAAAGGGATGAAACAGGACTTCTGTCACAATTGTTTATTGATATCAAGCCCTCCATTACCCACCCAGCCCATGAATGGTTGTACCACACCACCGGGGTCTATGCCCCCTACTCTTTACGAAAAGCAGTGTGAGTTCTTTTATGTCCCACAAGAATCAGAACAGTGAAAGAGCTAAGATGGGGCCTATGATTTTTTGTCCTTATCTAAGAAAACCAGAATGACCTAGCCATTTGTAGATGTCACAACAAAAGAACAGCTGTAGTTCATTCTCCACTGTTATTTTAAGATCCTGAGTGTTGGTCTGGCCGGGGTTTGAACCCACAACCTCCTGCTGGGAAGACTGACGCTTATCCAATTGAGCTAACTGGATGGCGATAAGAACTGCAAAAGCTAGTATCCAATAACTAAAAGAATCTAATAGTCAAAGGCAAATTTTTACAATATCCCAGTTTTAAGAAGTGGGAATGAATATTCAATTAACTTACCTCCATGCAATACAACTGACTGCTTTTTGCTGTTTATGCTTCAGTAAAGGAATTAAATCACTGTTGAGGTAATCAGGGATATCACACTACATAGCTGCTTGTCAGAAATAGTGGAATTTTCAAGTTTCAAGCCCTGCCTCAAGTCAGACTGTGCATAAGAAGTGGTACATTCCATGAACCTCTTCAGTGTAGAAAGAAAGTCGAGTCTGATAGCACAAGGCCAGGGGGTTTTGCTATTGGCCTGTTAAAGTCTGTTCTTAACTTCCCCGACGGACAAGTGAAGTTTTCTGGGGAATTCCAATTACAGACGTAAGTCAGTAATCAATAATGCTCAACAATTTGTTGTTTTTTGTTTTTTCGGGGGGGGGGGGGGGGGGGGGCTACTTTAAATGAACTAGCTACAGCTTGCAAGTTGTAAAACACACTTTCTTTCCATCCTGCTCCTTTAACCGAGCTAAGTTTTGGGCACAAGAATTTTTAATTGGACTATTTAAACAACATAACCCAGTCAAAGTACATCTCACATAGTTAAACTGGGAATGGTTGTAAATTACTAGGTACGTTAATAACAAGAAAAGATCATAATTATTAAAATTTACTCCATACCTGGATAACGTATGCACCTGGACTGAATCATCCTGAAAATTAAAAAATTATGTTATAACTACAATCCAATTGCAACTAACAGTACTCTTTGAATAATGACACTGCCACACCACTATAACAAGGCTCAGTGATTTAATCGTAACAGGAATGATTTAAAATCGTCTACTTAATCTACTTTCTATTAATAATAACAACATTATAAGGGCTTGAAAACAAGTTCCAGCTCACTTGATCAAAATTTGATCAACACTTAACCCTCTAACCATTACTACAGAACATCTCTGATTAATAATGGTAATACGACTAAGTAGAGTCCAATTCGGTCTGTAATCATACAAGTGATTAACAATAGGATGACCACATAGCGGGAGTTCGATTTGTTTAATCACAATTACAGACCGAATTGGACAACACCAAGTTCTGTTTCCAATGATAAATTTATTCAATGATAACTATAACAAAATTTGTTATATTTCAGGCTTTTTTCTAATTAAAACCCAAGAAATTGCGCAAGTTTTTTTGCTAACAGTGAAAATAATCCATTTTTATGTATGCATACAATGGCATGTACTGTCCTATTACACTGTCCTATTAGTGCTGAAATCAGGACAGTTGATAGCCAATCAAATTTGAGAATTTTGTTATAAGTTATGATAAATATGAACTACACAAGACCCTGATTATATTACCTGCCAAGCTATAACAAATTTGGCCACATGAGGATGCCAAGCAAAAGCTCTTATGGGTGAGTTTTCCCTACAAAGTAAAGGATACAAACACCCTTAATAGGAATGGCTTGCGCAAACATGTGGACAGAAGTACATGTACTACATTGTAAGTGTTTTTATCATGATTACATTCCAAGAATTTTGCATGGAGACACAATATATATTGTTTTTAATTAAGCAATACTAATATTTAACTTCAATGCTGGAAATAAATATCACTGTCAGATTTGATAAAACAATAACTATTTGGGGTGGAGAGCATGAAAATGGGGTGAAAATTCTTGTCCAAGAACACAACATAGGGGCATTTGGATTATTAAAAATAAGGTGGGTGTTAAGAACGGGTAACATTTTGCAGGTCAGAGTACATGATTAAGGGTAGACTTTCATGTACCGGACTAAGATAGCAGAGGACAAAAGAACCATTGTTATTCTGATTAGGGTTAGGAAACAGGGTTTCGTTATGTTCCCTTTGTTCTTTTGTTTTATGGACATTAATTATTTCAGATCCGGTATATGAAACACCTCCCATGATTAAGGCCAAGAGACGTCTCTATTACTGTTTCTTTATCAGCTGACCTAAGTAATGTGACCTGTATTTTAGACCCGCTAAAAACTTAATTTATGATGTAATTTATAGGTTTATTTTGAGCTTCGCTTAAAATATTTAATTTGACGCACGTTGTATTTGGGTTATCGCATTAGAGCAGCTGTTGATTGATTTGTACGCCAGTATATATAGTAACGTCACAACAGAATTTGTCAGTTTATTAGCAGATCGTGATTATAACATCTGTAGTTTGCAAAGTCGAATCCTTTCCCCTCCCCCCCTTCCCACCCAGTTTTATCTGGGTCGAGAGGTTCTTCAGTGGATAGATTTTTGCCTCTTTGTTTCCATCTTCTGTTATTTTACTGAATAAACCTCTCATTGTGCCAAACGAAAAAGGTGGTTATTCTTTTATGTTTTAGTTATTAATCAAGAGCGATAGGAGAATTTAAACGATGTGGACATTAAGGTACTGGTATGTCCCTTTTTTTTCTTTTGCCTGTTTGTGGGTTTTCTTGCTGTAACATTATTACTCCTTAGATACTTTGCCTTACAGCTGGCAAAGTTTAAGGCATTGTCCTTTTACTCTTCACCATTCTGCATGCTGGCGGTCGCAAATTCTGCAAAACCAAGAAGCTGATTCATAATTACCAAGATGACACCAGAGAGAAGGCACTAATCATTTCTTCTCTTGACATCTGAAAACAAAGAAAGACAAAATTAATGAAATATTATCGCAGTTAAGTAAATATTTTATTAATTCTGTACAGAATTGAAAACAGAACTAAATAACATAAACAAAAATTCTGGTAAGAAAACAACTGAAAATTGAAATGAGAGGACACCACTTACATTTAAATGGGGAAATATTCTTCCATAAAGTGAAGAAAACCATGTAAGAACAGCATCTGTGCCTCCACTTAAATGCCACAACCAAGATGGAACTTTGAGAAAACATTGGAATAAAATAGCAGTATTAAGGGACTTGTCTCAATTTTAAATGTTTCTACCACCCTGTCTATAGATCCCACTCAACCATCACCAACATTTTTCTTGGAATGATCCAGTTAGTATGACAGATAGTTGAAATGGATGCTCATAGCCACTTGTTGCATGAATTTGTTGGCAGGGAGGGGATTTCTCCAGGCCACCATGTGTATCACTACCATGAACCATCCCTACCTTCATACATGTAGGAAACAATGGAGAAACAGACCAAAAGTACTCCTAGCTATTCAGTTCCCACCTAAAAATTGCATATACTTGGCAACATGAAATCTAAGTGACCGCCCTTAGTCATAGCTGGCTACAGTAAGAACTTGCAGAACCACCAGGCACCCATTTAAGCAAGGAAAATGATTAACCGACTAATCATCATTCATGACAGTGGCAACCATATCTCAGAGTCCTTACTGGACCCAGGGAAATGATGGCTGGAAAGCCAGATCATTTGCTGGTTGTTAGCTTACCTTCATCTTTATTTTTCTTGACCTCAAGAAGCATTTCTGAGAAGCCTTTAGAGTGCCTATAAGTCATAGGAATCAAGAACATGCATGATTAACAAAAATAAAGTCTCTTGATATTTTAGGTTCTCTCTATTACGGCTCTGTCGATGGAATACACTGTGTTTCTCCTGCAGGTCAACATTGATTTCAGGTTAGATTTTTGTTCCTATGTAGACTAGCTGATTATATATGATAAATAAGCTGATGGAATTAAGTTATCTTTTCCATTCTATACCCATCACAGCAGCAGTACTCCACCCCCCACCCCCTAGGATTGGGCAGTTTTACCAAAATCTTACCTCTGGCCAGTCTTCAAAAAATTAGTAATTTCAAGTCTGTACCATAAAGTATCTTGCATCACTCACCAGGTGTTGATCAGCTTTTTATAAACACTTTCGTCCTTTTGTACAAATGGGCACCATTCTTGATCCGTTGATTTCGAAAGGCTTTTCCCTCCATTTTTAGCACTTGTTGTGTTTACATTGATTAAGGGATAATTAAGGCCCTGTTATGGATTGAATTTTTAAACAGAAATACGATGAAATGGTCTATGCAGGAAGCCAACGGGCAAATTAAAGGCATGTATAACACACAGATACTGTAAAAGTCTGACCACTCATCACGTGCACACCTGAGTTGCTGGAACATATTTTGACACATCTGCAGTTTCAGAACTCTCAGAAATTAGCCTTGCATTAAATTCACACAACGTAATTTCTCCATCTGAAGGTGGAGGCGGAAAAACAGACAAACACGACATTCAGAGCTCTTTTGTCGTCAGGACGTTCCCGCTTTCAAAGATGGCGGGAATGGTGGGAAGGTATTTTCTGCCAGGCGTTACCGGATTATAAACAAAGGAGACTGGGTACCACAACTGGAGGCGCACTTTTCGATCATGGCGGGGAACTTGTAATATTTTACAGCAGAAATTTCCAAAGGAAGGCGCAAAATTAGTCCCTGATCCCCATAATCTTTGTCATAAGAGCAATTTAAAGATGTCTCAAACTAATTGCCAAGAGGAAGACCACCATCTTGCAGTTTTTCAAGCGTTTCTTGAAGAACACCATCGTGATGATATCTCGAGGGTTCTTCACGCTGACGACCCGTCAGACCAATACTGCGTCGTTGTTAATGCACTAGAACTCTTTGATTCAAACATAGAAGTCAGCCAGAAGATACTAGCAGAACCGAACAAGATGCTGCCATTGTTTGATGCAGCCTTAGCTCAGGCAGTCGTGACAATCATGCAAGAAAATGCAACACAAGTTTCAATGTCGTTCAAGTCAAACTTGCATGTGAGGTTATCCAATTTACCCATCTGTCCCGAGCTGCGCAGGGACACTATTCCAAAATCTTCCGATATTGGCCGTTTTCTTGCTGTTTCAGGTGAGTGACACGGTTATTAGGTTACAAAAAGTCTAGGCAGAGTAAAAACCCCAGCGCGCAAGGTTGGGGGGGTGGGGAAAGTGGGGGTTACCAAAACTGGAGGGGTAGGGATAGGGGCAGAGCTTAAGTCAAATTTCAGACGGTTATGACAAAATTTTCGTTCCTAACAATTACTTATCAACAATAATTTACCGGTATTTATCAAAACCTTAGATTGGACAGATGACCAATGGTCAGGAAATAAACAGGAACATGCTTCCCATGTGGTAATATGAAAGTCAACCTTAATCACAGCTGTGCTCTAAGAAACTAACATTGAAGGGGAGCCCAGTGCTCTGAACCTGTGAAATTCAAGTCCAGGGTTTTAGCTAGGATATTTTAAGGGTAGAAGCTCCCCCCCCCCCCCCCCCCCACCTCCAAACCCAAAATGCCCAGCTTCCCCCATAAAAATATTGTTGTCATTACTGTATAAGTAACTGTATTGGAAAAATCATCCAGATGCAACAAGTTCAGTGCACCTGAAGTAAGTATGTCCCTGTCTAATTCAGGACAGTATATGACAAAGAACATGGAGTATTATTATTCTAAAATAAAATACCACGGTAACATTTTGCAAAATTATGTCTCAAAATGCACCAGATTGCATCTCCGTGCATATAGGGAGGCATACCCCTACACTCCCCTAGGAAGCTTGTGGCCTTTGGCTACTCGGCACTTCTCCCTCAAACTATAAATCCTAGGTAGAACCCTGAAGATATGCAGCATCTGGTGTCTATGAAAAAGCTAAGATCTTCTAGACACCCAAGAGCAGTAATTAGGTGCCAGGGACCACTGGGTACTGCCAGAGCAGAGTCTTGATGATTCTCCAGATGCAGTGCACATAGCCAAGCCATTAGAGTTCCAAGGAAATCCCTGGGAAGTCTACCGGAAGTATTATGTGGGTATGAGTAACTTATCTGTGCCAAAACACAGAAGCAGTTTTTCTTAAGGTCTTCAGTAAGTCCTTATCATAAAATTACAAATAATAATATTTAAAACTAATTTATGATAACTATAATCTATTACTGTCTTCTGGCTATTGTTTAGGAACTGTGATCAGAGTATCAACAGTGAAGCTACTAGAATATGAGAGAGAATACATCTGTTGCCGCTGCAAACATGTCTTTGGAGTTAAAGCTGACTTTGAACAGTTCTATTCCATCCCCAAACCAACCAAGTGCCCCTCATCTAAGGAATGCAACTCAAACAAGTTCAACTGTCTGTCAGATGGTGGTAAGTTCTCAAAACACAATACATTGGAACTTTGATATAACAAAGGGTCAAGGGACTGGCAAAATTTGTTCACTATAACGGGGTTTCATGATATCAAGGTTCTTTTTCATATATTTTACTTAGTATCATCACGGTAAAGATTGTTTGTTATACCAAGGACTTAATTATTTATAGAGTCTGACTTGAGATTCATTTTATGGAGTTTCCACTGTAGAATATTATAACTCAAAAGATATGCATAAATACATACATACAAACACAAAGGTTTTTTATTTGGAGTCTTATGCAATAAATAGTGTATCAACTATTTCCAAATAACTAAAATTGCAAACAACAAAAATTCCTAACCACATATGGCTAATAAGTTATTGATCAATTAAGGTGGCTGAACACAGTTTTGGCAGTTTGTAAGTATATGACATTTGCCAAATCATGCAAAGAGAAAGGTTGCAGCTCACAAGCTGAAACTTGGCAAGTGAAAAATATACTGATGAAAGATTTTGACTGAAAGGTAAAAAATGTGACGTTTTTGTAGTTTCCATGGCAACTTGAACAATTGAATACAACCTTAAAATTTCACTCTTGCCCAGTTTACATAAAATTCGCTCACTAGATTTTCCAATAAACTTGCACACAGCTTACTATAATTAATCATTACCATTTGAAACTTATTTGACCAAATTTTAACAGAGGGGTTTTTAGATAATCAATAATATGATTGTACTGTAATTATTAAATGTGACACAAAATTCGTCTGTACAACTTCCATTTTAAAGTTCTTATTATTGAAAGTACTATATAAGGAAAAATTCTGCCAAATATCACAAAATTTTAATGAGTAGATTTTGAGAAATTGTCCTCTGTGTACCATTGCTTTTTTCGCCGCCATGTTTGTTTGTCTAATTTAAAACACGCGCCGTCACTCGAGTTACCGCTGACCGCCTGCAAAACTGTGTTCAGCCACCTTAAGTCCTAGAGTATTTACTTTTTGTCCTCTTCCCCTTTCCTTTTTTCAAAGCATTTGCATCAAGTTTTGGTGTTAGTTTTTGTATTTTAGCTTTTCCACTAGGGGGTATATTAGAAACATGAATATTTAGTTAGGTGACATTCTGCAAGATGCATGTCTTCTCCTTCAACCCCCCTCCCTCATTTCATGTGGAGGCTTGCATGGTGGCTGCAGTTAACACTTTGAACTTCAGACCTGTAGGTTTGGGCTCAAGCCTTGTTTCCCTAGTCAAGAAACTTTTTGTCCACTTTATGCAAATGAATCATGTCATGTGGGAATCCTGTGCCCATTTTTCTCTGTTTTTCTTTCTCTTCAAAAGTGAATGGGTGTGAGTCTATTGCCTCCCAACACAAGCATTCTGTTTGCATTGGACATCATCAAAGAATAATAGATCATTTTAAGACAGTTCGAACCACTCGTGTATTATTTATTGTTAACATGATTGTAACTTTTATTCACTGTGAATCAAAGCATCAGAACCAAAAAGTTGTCGAGATTACCAAGAAATCAAAATACAAGAGCAGGTTCAGAAGCTTGCAGTTGGCACCATCCCACGCGCCATGTGGGTTGTACTTGAAGATGATTTAGTGGATTCTTGCAAGGCTGGGGATGATGTAACCATATGTGGGGTGGTAATGAGAAGATGGAAACCAGTATTTGTTGATGTAAGTGTAATCAGGGTTGTATTAAAACTATTTGCTCAGACAATGAACATAGCAGAGCTAAAATTTACTAACGAGACCGTTAGAAGCAAAGATGCCGTCAGATCTTATTTGACTGGTCACACAAAAGGATTTTGATATTCTAGAAAAAAATATTTTCCCTCACCCTAGCCTGCATCACTTACAGATGTTATTATACATTGAACTCACTATCTCTTTTCTGATTGGCCGAAAGCATACAGTGAATTTTCGAAATTAGCGACTGGGACGTCATCTAGCTGCAGATTATACAATAATCATGTCAAGGGCACTCAAGGTCATAGGTAATGATGTCATGTATGACCACGGTGCATGATTTCTAAGGCTAATCATCCAATAATTGTTTATAATCCAACCCCGATTAGTAATGTCTGCAAAGCAGCACTGTTATCCTTGTTCTGGGTCCCCAACAAACCCAACAAATTACCAGAAATGTATTCAAGTTTCCCTTCAACCTGATTGACAAGTCAACAATGGCATTTTTAACAGTTCAATCATGGCGCGTTCTCAAATCCTGGTACACAAATGGGGGGCTCGAACAAAGATTTTGATGCCATTTCAAAGATGGACTTAACCCAAGGCTACCTCACCCCGTCATTGAAGGGTTTCATTTTACCTCTCCCTGATTCCCATGAATAATTCTTATTATTATTATTATAATTATTATTACCCTGATCCCCATGAATAATTCTTACTTTGCTTTTAAAAATGTATCTAATCTTGCGTACAAAGCAAGTATTCCTGTGCAAGCACAGCACAAGGATCAGAAAGCATCAGCCTGGTGTCTTTAGTGACATGCACTGCAGACATGTCCTCAAAAGTTTGCAGACATTTCAATACCAACAAAATCTTAGTCTTTTGTGACAATCACTCAATCAATCAAGTTTTATTCATACTGCTGGCCCTTTACAGCCTCACGAGCTGTTGCGATAAATTT
>JBBMOI010000027.1:137500-180000 GCA_038088405.1 Porites divaricata
CGGAGACGGCAACGAGAACAGCAAAAAAAGCAATAGGTTTATTTACCTTATTTCCTCGAATATAATAGCCGTCCCTCGATTAATCGCCTCACTAGAATGTTCTCCCCCGTCACCCCCCCCCCCCCCAACCCTACCCCTCTCTCCATCTTCTCTTTCTTTTCTCCTCTCCCTGTCAAGTTGAAGTGGAATCTGATCCAGCAAAACTGATCAGTGGCGATTCAAGCTCCGAAAATTAATCAAGGAACCAAATTTGCAACACTTAAAAAACCTATCATCAGTTTATTTGATGTGGTAATATGAGAAGGGATTCCCATATCACTGTAACAACGCCATGTTTATGTATGATGGAGGGACTGGAGTGCGGCAATTTAGGGGATTGATAATATGAAAACCAAGCTTTAGCAAAGCAACAACTTTACACGTGCTACACGCTTTTTTGTACATTTCTAGCTTGGTGCGGCGGGTCTAAAGTACAGGTCACTTTTCCACAGGTCAGAGTACAGGTCACCAGACAAATGAATAGCATTAAAAGTACAAACATTAACCACAAGGGACTGCAATGGACCGCAAACGAATATGCCGAAGAACGTAGGATCTGCCCCCAGAAGGCACGTGGTATGGCGTGATTCTGTGGATGTTGAGAGTTCTGGGTCAGGGCTTAAAATCATAGTGCGCGGATATTTTGCATCAGAGTTTTCTCTGTTGTTACGCCACACTGACGAGCCCCAAAAAGGGCGAAACAGCTGTCTATGGCTACAAACCCGTTATGTTTTGAGTTCTTTCAGTGTCTTGTTGATGTCTTGCAGAGTTAATTTTCACGTAGTACGATCAGCATTGCAATATTCTGCTTGCAGAATTATATGTCAGCATTAAAAGTGTCTCCTAGCCCTAATCTCTTAACAAAATGCTCTGTTAGATCGAGGGGAATCTGTGTGGTGTGGTAATTTATCAATGAAGCAGTGACCTGCACTCTTGACCTGTGGAATGTGACCTGTACTTTAGAGGTGTCGGCTCCTTTATGTACGGTAAAACGGGCAACACGAAGAAGTGCAACTTGTTTTGCGACTTTGCCGCAAATCGAGTTGAATAGCGAAGGTGCGCGTTTTACCACCACGTAAGAAAACCTTGCAACCTTATTTGTTGTCAAACGTGGCTGGTAAAATGCGCGCAACTTCGCTATTCAACTCGTTTGGAGGAATTTAGCAAAACAAGTTGCACTTTTTTGTGTTGCCCGTTTTACTGTAGCTGAAAGAGCCCTTATTACGTAGGAGCCTCAGCGAGACAGCAAACTATGGGCGAACCTTTGTTTACTCTCCCGTTCACAAAATGATAAAACTTCCAACATTTGAAAACTTGTTTTTGCTACTGCGACATTCCGCTAAAACTCGTAGAAGAATGAGGACAAATGACGACGGCTGTCGCGTTTTCCCGCCAAAATGACGCTGGTTCACGCGCAAGTACTACTGAGAAACTAGGGGGGGACAGGGGGGCGGGAGCCCGGGAGAACAGGGGGCGGGAGGGGTACGGGAGGCGGGATCTCTACGATGGCGGGAAGTGGGAGAGAAATTCAAAAAGTCAAGCTTTTTTTTTTGTTACTGCTTACTTCCAGTCAAAGAAACGAACCCAACAACGTTTCTTGACTTCCATTTAACGTTTTCCGAGCCTTAAAGCAAAATTTTATACATGAGAAAAGTCAAAAAACGAAAATTCGTGCTCGGGATAAAAAAGAAACGGCATTACTTCCCGTGAAATTGGAAACCTTTCCAAGTCGCTTACATCATAGGACATGAATGATATGATATATGTACACGTGTGTCGACTGTGTCAGTCGTGTCAGTCAGTGTCAGCTGGTTCACTAACTTAGAACAAACGCCACTGAATCGTAGCCAACAGTTACCAGCGCCGTACAAACGACTTATTGACGGGATGAAGCGAAACTAACTACGAGAGATCGACTGGAGAACTGACAATTTGACTAACAATAGACGACTGCCTAACTGTGACAATAGACGGATCGAAACGCGCCAATTACTGATTACGAGTCTTCATAGCCAATAACACCGCGGCTTCACTGACAGACGACCAATAACATCTTGACTTTATTGACCAATCAGATCAATAACCAGAGTATATAATACCATCTACTGACGTGATACAACTCACTTTGACTCTGAAGATGACTACCGCACAGGTTGTCGAAACGTCAGTCACTGTCAACAACAACAGTCCTATTCAGGACTACGTTCACCCGGACGATGAAACTCAACCTACTTTTGAAATGACTCCTGGGTTCAAACCTTTCACAATCAGAGTTTAGTTATCGTCTGCGCGCAGGCTACGACAACCTGTGCTGTAGTCATCTTCAGAGTCAAAGTGAGTTGTATCACGTCAGTTGATGGTATTATACTCTGGTTATTGATCTGATTGGTCAATTACGTCACGATGTTATTGGTTATGGAGACTCGTAATCAGTAATTGGTGCATCCTCGGAGACCCAGGGGCAGATAGTAGGGGCGAGGGAAAGTCTAAGCGGGCGGAAAATAATGGCACGAAGAAAAGTAAGGAACGGCGAGAAGAGCCCCTGGGGACAATGTGTTTTTTGGCACCAATCAGAAGCCAGAACGGCAGCGACCATTTGGAACTGGTCTGGTAAGACATTGTCCCCAGGGGCTCTTCTCGCTGTTCTTTACTTTTCTTCGTGCCGTTATTTTCCGACCATTTAGACTTTCCCTCGCCCCTACTATCTGCCCCTGGGTCTCCGAGGATATAATTGGTGCGTTTCGATCCGTCTATTGTCACAGTTAAACAGTCGTCTGTTGTTAGTCAAAATGTCAGTTCTCCAGTCGTTCTCTCGAAGTTAGTTCTGCTTGATCTCGTCAATAAGTTGTTTGTACGGCGCTGGTAACTGTTGGCTACGATTCAGTGGCGTTTGTTTTAAGTTAGTAAACCAGCTTTCTAAAGTAAGACGTTGATAGTAGTCTGAGTACCAGTCAATTTGATGTTTCGTCTGTAAATGATGCTCAGCAATGTGATTGTTGATGTCACCATTCCTCGTCACTTTTTTGTGTTCGGTCAGTCGCATGCTAAGGTTTCTGCCGGTTTCACCAATGTAAGAAGCCTGGCAGTCGCAGCATTTGATCTTGTATACTGCTCCCTGTTTGTCCTCCGGTTTGTCTTTGTCCTTGACCTTAGTATGCAGACGTCGTAAGGTGGTTATGGGTTTGTGTGCAACACGTATATTGTAATAATATAGGTGCCTCTGATATATGGTAAAGTCGCTGTCGTAACAGGGCCAGAGGTGACGTTCGTCTGAATGTTCGAATTACAACACAATTTTTTACAACACATTTTTTTATTTTAAACAAGACCAAAGAACTCCTAATAGAATCTGAATAGGGAGTCAAACAGCGTCATTTACACGATAACGGGAGAAACACAATAAAGGGCGGGAGTCGGGAGACAAAGGGACAAAAAGGTACGGGAGGCGGGAGATTGTGACCCCCCTGTCCCCCCCCCCCCCCCCCACAAACTACTGAGTATTGAGAAAATCTCGTACCAGGCCGCCACGCCACTCAGAGTCTAACAAGAACTTTTAGTGGCAACATGGAACCACACTTACACATAACTTAGAAAATTGCATGCAATAAATTATCGTCCAAAAATTAGATGTGTCTGGGCCTCCTCTCACTAGAGACCACCTGTTTGTCGATTCTCCTAGCCACCACTAATACACTCTGTACTGTATTGTCTGTTTTATTTTTTTAATAGAATCGTATCATCGTTTATTCTGGAAGGGAAAGGTCTTCGTACAACTGGCTCTTCAACAGAGCCGCTATGGAGCATGGAGAAAATGCAGGCTTATTTCTGTTATATCAAGACACTTAAACCTCAACTCACACCAGAAAGCAACAGGTTAGTTATCGGTTACCGGTCGTTTCACCCAAATCAAATGACGTTTCGTTAACTTCTTATGTCGTTCCGCTCAAGAAGGGAAACGAGTGCTGCGCATGTAGATACCTCGTTCTCTCAGCCTTGATACGAAACAGTGCCATACACATGTATACAGTATACGTCGTTCCTTCAGCCACTGATCAGGCGAAAGCAGTTAGGGAACTTACCTGACAAGTGAGCGAAGCGACTTAACACGTTAGCAAACAGGACGTTGGCGAAACGTCATTTGTGTTTGGTGAAATCGCGTGTATGAACTGAAGCCAATCGGTATCCGGTCGCCTCGCCACCAACGAAATCGCCACTAAGAATAGAAAAGTACAAAGCAGACGAAAAGAACTTGCATGAACATGAATTTTGTACTTCATCCTGAAATTTTGGGTCATTTGCATATTTTACTCCGGATTTGAATGAATGATGCAAACTCCGTTAATTGTTTTGCAACATTGCTGCAGACTTGTTGAAAAGCTCGTTTTACCACCCACGTTCAAACCTGTTTTTCAACAATTCATGTTGTTGCAGGTTGCGAAAAGTTGTTGCAGAAAGCAGAGAGTAGTTCTACGTTTGCAGCAAAATCTGTACATGTTTTACCGGCCCAAGGCAAACTTGTTTTGCAGCAAGTGACGTAATTCCCCTGATTTAAAGCATGACAGGTTTGAACTTGGATGATAAAACGCTTGACATCGCTTTCAAACCCGTTTTGCAGCGATGTTTCGCAACAAACTGCACGTTTTTGTTGCCCGTTTTACCTTAGCTTTGGATTAAGCGGGTATTCCTTTTTTCGCAGAATTCTGAGCCGTTACTACCACTGTCAGCGGCAAGCGGACTTGCGCAATGCAGCCCGGACCACCATCAGATTACTGGAAAGCCTTATAAGGTTAGCACAGGCGCATGCACGTTTGATGTTTCGTGAATTTGTCACAATTCAGGATGCCATCGTCGCTGTGACATGCGTAGAATGCTCCATGCAAAACAGCGCCTTATTAGGAAGTATGAATGCCTTACATACGAGGTTCCCGGATGATCCTCAGGAGGAGTACTCGCACCAGGCTAAACTCGTCCTAAAACGGCTGAACCTTGAAGACATGATAAGAAGTATTGACACGGCAACGTCGATTGAAAACAATAAAGGTGATGGTGCTGAAAACAGCAGCGACGACACGGGAAATAATCGTCTTTCTCCAAATGAATCTCTGCCTGCAAATGAGGAAGTAAGAGGTGGAGAAAACAAAGCACTAAACTCAGCAGCTGAGGAAAGTGACAGAGTGTTCAGCGAGAATGAAATGTTTATTTTAAATAACCCGATGGATGAAATAGACTCCAATGAGCAGCTAACGGGTGTTTTCCCAATTTCCTCTTCTGAAATTGGAACCAACGATCTCGTGGAGGAGAATTCAAATAGTGCGTGGCACGTATCTGAACGTAAGCGTAAGACATCTGTTCAGAATGAACCGACCAGCGCTAACAATTTGGGCGATAAAGGAAATAAGATTGTCAACGATAATGCTTCTTCAAAACGTCCAAGACTCTCGACAAGTTTAAGAACAATAACTAACGCAAACGAAAATGATTCGACGAAGACGATTAATCATAATGCTACTGCGTTAATGGCGCTGGAAAAAAGCAAAAGGATCATTAAAATGTTTTCAAAGAAACCAGCCACCCCCTCTGTCGCTAATACCCACGACAACGACTGCCAGGCGCTGTCAGTGGTGAACAGCAATATTTTTGTGACAGAAGAACTCGATGAAGATGACCTAGAGGATGAATGGTCTACAGATCTCCTGTCCTTTAAGGAAACGGAAGGAGATTTGAACCAGAATACCTTGTTGCGAAGGAGGAAGGGGTCGTGATGGTGTTCTCGTTTTTTCTGCGAGATCCCGATGACCGTTTATAGGAAACTGGAAGCAACTGTGTAATATAAACAGGGGGGCTAGTGGCAGTATACCAGCTCTCAGCCGCTCAGCAGAGGGTCCTGTTGGTTAGAAATAACGGACCATTATACGTTTCTCGGAAATTACCTAGCTACCCCTCCCCCAAGGCAACCTCAACACTTACCTCTCACTTAAGGCAAAATGTTGGCTTAGGGGAGGGGTAGGTGGACAGTTTCCCAGAAGCGTATAATGACGAAATGACTTTGTCACAGTAGCCTGAGAAGACATCCGACATGTCGCGACGCCATTACTGATTTCCCCGCGAAATGACGTCTGAGAAACGAGCGCAGAATTCCATACTGATGACGCGTCACTACCCACATCTGGGCACAGGTAACCCAGTGAGCCAGTGAGCCTGGGTTACCTGTGATCTGGGTAGTGCTTCTGATTAGCATAAGCAAATTTCCCACGCCGCACAACCAATCAAAAGAGAAATCATCAGCCTGGAAATGTTCTTCAAATTTGTTTCAGAATACTATGCAGTATACATGGTCTGTACATTACTAGAGGTTTAATTGAGATACAATGTTTTATTTCTTGCACTAGAAAATAAATTTTAAGTTAAGTACTATTACAAGTTAACCTAACAATATATTACAACATTATACAAGTAAACCTAACAATTAAAAAGTCGACATCATATTGTTAAGGAGTTTTAACATTATATAACATTTTTCAGCCTGTTACAGGCTAAATCTTCTTATATGCGGAACGTATATAAGAATCTATGGGGCGGTTATTTAAACGAAGTCTAACTTAGACCGTGGTTAAGGAAATCTAGTTGGACCTCCAGGTCTCTTCCATAGCGGGTTATTACAGTTAAGTATAATTATATTGATGATTGCGCTGTGATTGGCTAGGAGCTTCACTTTATCCCGCTTTAATCACCGCGCGGTGATTATAACATTGAAGGCTAGCAGTTTTTAAAATGGCAGCCAGATTTTTTGATATTTCGGAGTCGGAATTGATTAATACTTTTATTTTCTCGAATAATCATCAATGTATTTATACTAAAACAATTAGTGAATATCGGCAAATAGTCACCTGGACTTCGTCTCGGTGACTATTCGCCGATATTAACGTCGCCTTCGGCGACTAATTGTTAAATAAGAAGAAAAATGCTTTTCTAGTCTATGCTATATGCGTTCATGACGCTGTTCACGATGGATGGTGCTTACATCAAAGCGTTCGGCAAACTGAAAATGGCTCAGAGCGCGGTTTTCTTAAACACTGGTAAACTTCCTTTAAATAACTGGCCCTATGATTTTAGGGTTGAAGCTGATCAAGGTCTTATTTGCGGGGTGATTAAGTTTAGAAATCATCGGCCTTGAATTGCTATTAAAATTTGTTTCAATATAAAATCAATACATTATGCATGGTCTAAGCTCTGGAATAACCTAAGAGACAATGTTAAATCTTCAGATTCTGTCAGAGTTTTTAGGAAAAAAATTGTTAACCTACTTTTTTCTGATCAATCTATGAATTTGTAAATTGTGAATGATCTATTGTATCATAATTTTTTTTAACGTATATTTATTATCTTATGTGTTTGGTAATTTATTTAGCTATTTTAGTTGATTAGTTGATTAGTAACCTTGTAACTGAAAAACCCTCTTTAGGGAGTTGCAATAAAGTATGTATGTATGTATGTATGTATACAGTACTAGAGATTTAATCAACATACTATGTCTTATTACTTGCACTAAAAATAAATTTTAAATAAAAAACAATTAAATGCTATTCCTAATCTAACTAAAAATTAACAATTAAAATATCAGCATCATATAGAGCGTTTTCACTCACGTGGCCAGCATCTATGCAAATTTATTGGAACAAAAGAAAGTGTTTGCATAAGAAAAGAGTTCAACTCCCACAGGACTGGTTTGGGACACCAATATGGCCGCCGTTTCATTGTTTTGGGACACCAATATGGCCGCCGTGACGTCATGTGAAAACACTCTATTGTTAAGTAGATTTAACATTCCATGAAATGTCGTAGCCAGTTCCTGGCATTCAGATAGTAGAACGCGGCGTTGGGGAGTGAGTGAGTAGGGAGCTTTAGCAACGACCACGGCGACGGCAACGAGAACGTCAAAAAAGCAATTAGCAAAACAACAACTTTGCACGTGCATCATGCTATTTTTGTACATTTCTCTACCGCCTCTGCAAGACTACCACGTGAAAATGCCTAATTTCACGTTTTATGGAGGACGTAAACAATCGACGACGAATTTTTCTTTCTCTTTCTAAACCTTAGTGCAGTCACCAAGAAATCAACTCCAGGGAAATTCGCCCACTTTTGACATTTCAAGCGAATTGGAATAAACGAGGAAAAGGTTGAAGAAACGAGAACTGATGTTTAGAGTGACGTTCTCGCTGCCGTTGCCGTCGTCGGTGCTAAAGCTCCCTAGTTAAGGTGGCTTGACTGGATTTTTTAGGGGGGAAACCTCCCAAGTTTGAGCATTAATTACGTCGCCATGAGTAAAGATATGGAAAAAAGATTACCACAACTGTATCATATAAAGATAAAAATTTCTTATGATTTGGGTTTTATTGCAATCGGAGTCGCCATGGCAACGTAACGACGCCATTACGTTTTTTATATATCTTTGTGTTTCTCTGCACCGGGACGTTTTTTGAGAAATCGCTTAAGAAAGTATGTACCTGCCATAATTGCCTCAATTATTGCAAAGTTTGAACAAATTCTATGAGAGCGTTTTCGAAATATTTTGAAACAAAGTTTTAAGCATCATAAAAACAGTGAAATAGCATGTTATCCACACAAGTAGCTAATTTTTAAAGAAAATGATAAGCTTTGGAAATGCGGCGTCATCTCAGAGTGGTTTGATTCTATTGAAAACCTCCTACAAAAAAAGAGGGGAATTGCTCTGGGCGATCGCGAGTAAGAAGAATTTTATTAACTTGCATTCAGCTGCTTTTGTTACAGTTTTTGCACGTAATTTGGTTCACGCCTACAAATTTCGCATTTTTCAAAAAACCGCTCGGTAATTTTTTTTATAAGTTTGATAATCCCGAGATCAATTGTCAATAAGTATACCCTGTAAGTTTCAAGAACATTGAAAACAGGGAAGGCTCTCAATAGGACCTCAAATATGACCAATTTTTCCCCCAGATTTTGTGTTTACAAGCGAGCGTCCTCATTATTCACTGGCATTGTTTTCAAGTTTCATATGCACGTGCACATTTAGCAAAAAGTAGTAAATTTGCATCAAAAAGAACTCTCGATTACTTTCGGAAGAAATATCCGGAATATGCTAATAACTGGCTTGTGTCACAGATAGCAGAGAGGGCCGAGACGGTGAACGTCACGGCTCATCTTGTAGGATGGAACACTTAATTATATTACTCTCTTTATAACATCACAGAAACTCTTACAAAGAGTTGCTGTGATGTTATAATATATCACTAATTTCTATACCCGGTTATTAGCATATTCCGGAGATTTAACCGAGGGTTCTTTTTTATGCAAATTCTATCTTTTTGCTAAAGTTGCACGTGCATATGAAACTTGAAAACAATGCCAGTGAATAATGTGGACGCTCACTTGTACACACAAAATCTGGGGAAAAACTGGTTATATTTGAGGCCCTATTTAAAAGCCTTCCCTGTTTTCAATGTTCAAGAAACTTGCAGGGTATACTTATTGACAATTGATCTCGGGATTTTCAAATTTTCAAAAAAAAATTATCGAGCGGTTTTTTGAAAAATGCGAAATTTGTAGGCATGGACCAAGTTACGTGCAAAAACTGTAACAAAAGCAGCTGAATGCAAGTTAATAAAATTCTTCTTACTCACGATCGCCCAGAGCAATTCCCCTCTTTTTTTGTAGGAGGTTTTCAATGGAATCAAACCACTATGAGATAAAGCCGCGTTTCCAAAGCTTTTCATTTTCCTTAAAATTAGCTTATTGTGTGGATAACATGCTATTTCACTTTTTTTATGATACTTAAAACTTCGTTTCAAAATATTTCGAAAACACCCTCATAGAGTTTGTTAAAACTTTGCCATAATTAAGGCAATCATGGCAGGTACAAACTCACTTAAGCGATTTCTCAAAAAAACTCCTGGCACAGAGAAACACAAAGATAAATAAAAAAACGTACCGGTAATGGCGTCGTTACGTTGCCATGGCGACTCCGATTGCAATAAAACCCAGATCATAAGAAATTTTCATCTTTATATAATACAGTTGTGGTAATCTTTTTTCCATATCTTTACTCATGGCGACGTAATTAATGCTCAAACTTGGAAGGTATCCCCCCTAAAAATCCAGTCGAGCCACCTTAACTAAAGTCTTTGATCGGGAATCTTGAAAGCCAAATAGTTCTGATCGGCAACTGGCAGCTGACTTACACAGAATATTACATCGCTGTCTACGTTATATGCACCACGATTCCGGGTTAATTAATGAAATTACTTCTTCCCGGCTCTATTCTCATCACTGTCACCTGCTTGGTAAAGTTGCCACCCACAGTAACATCCTACTCCGTAATTGATGTCCATTGTCTTCCATTTCGTTATGTCTTTATCCAACCAGCGGCCGTCACTTTGTTTGCTGTAGAGTTTGAATTCCACATTTTCCGACAACTTCTCGTTTTTCGTGAAGCAGTACATAAGCCGGCTTTGCTCAGGGTTACATACTTTGCGCTCTACTTTGCCGATATTAACGGATTCTCCTTCTTTACATACCCACTGGCGAAACGATTTGACGGATACTAGCTTAAATCTACAATCATTGCTAGAGCCGCACGAAAGGTATTCTTCCACTTTGAAAATATCTTCCCTCTGAGGGCACGGAGATTCATACTTGAAGCTATCTTCCATTGAAATCCTAAAAGCGTCGTGAGAAAAGAGGTGAATAAAGAAAAACAAAGAGGTTTTTTTTAAAGTTAAGAGATTTGCAAGGAAGACATTATCAAAGTAAACAGGTTCCGCTCTGCCCCTCTCCGAAATACCTAAGATGAAATAAACCGTGCTCACGGTTTGCGACCTATCAGAAATTTAATAAGAAAAAAAGTAACTTCTGGAACCCAGGGTAAATTCAGTCATATTTTGTTGTAATAATTTAACTGAGGGTGTCCATACCTTATTAGCCCGATGGTTTCCCTTGGGCTTCTTCGCCATTAGCTTTTAAATGTTTAGAACTTCTTGTCTTATTTTATCTTTATGGCAAAAAAAATAAACTGAAACTGAAACTTTGCTACCTCGTTTGTAGGCGAACTGTGGAAATCAACCCCACGTACCTTTGATGTCGCAAATTTTTGCGCAGTGCAAAACAAGGGAATTACCTAAAAATGATTAAAGGAAAGGAAAGTGCACGGGTGTTTCAAGGATTTTTGGCGAGGACTGTAGTCCCTTGCCAAAACTCAAATGCCCAGCATGCACTTATCGACGACTTCCTATGGTGCATACTATCTGTCTTTATATTTTCGTCGCCGGATGGAAGTTCGATTTCCGTTATTCGAATCTGTTGTAGCTACTTAGAGTGGAGTTGTACCGATCGAATAAACGCTGCATTCTTCTGATGGGATGCAGCGTGAATGATCAAGGGTGGCGTTTAATCGAGTAAATACGGTAAAGCTTAAACCGCAAAAGGGAGTCCCCTTTCCCTTCGGGGGTATGTGAAGTACCTGTCTATCAAAAGTCTAATACAGTCAAACCCAGTAAATACGGAACCTGGGAACGCAACCTCGTCCCCAGGTCGCTTTTCCCTGGCTTTGCCTGGGGACGAGGTTGGTAAGACTGGGTACAAGAGTGCAGTCACGACAGCATTCACGCCAGAAACATGCCAGATAGCATGTTTCAAAACACATGATACCTCCTAGGCGATATAAGACAGATAACTGGGCCTTGCATGCAAGTGGCAAGTGAAGCCGGACCTGCCGCTTCGAGGCTGCTGCCGGAAAAAAAATTATCCAAAAGTAGCAAAAATTCACTTGAAAAATAAACCATGATAGTTTATCCCTCATTCGCGTCCTAGTTGGCTTGTTGGCTTAACACGCTAATGATAAACAAACAGCATGCGTAAAACAGGTCGTTCTTCGATCCGAGGAGCTCGCGTGCTCTGAAACTCTCATGGCTCTTTCAGACGCTCAAAGTTTTCCGCATTGTTGAAATGCTTTACTGAGTTTGTTATTGTTTGCGAAACCATGGCCTTACTTTTCAGAAACGCTTCACTTAGCCCGCTCACGTACACCGGCTAACAAATGTCTGTTTAGTTAATTTTGGTTCGCTAATCTTCGCGTTTTCCCTCTCGCGATTCGAACTACACAGATTCGTTATGCGAATTAACCAATTTAAGTATGTAATATAAGCCGAGGCTACAATAGGTAACAACTCATCGCGTGTCACTGATCGATGCGAAGATCCCTAATAATCATTAACACGTCATTGCTCTAAACTAGTTCAAAGCAGTTCAACCTGCAAAAACTTTCAATATGAAATTTTGCGGCACTGTGGATCATACCCTACAAACATCAATATGGATACAAACCTAACATCCGGTTTATCTTCAGTTGCCTCTTCGTTTATCTCAGCCCTGTTCAATGATTTAAGAATGTGGCCCCTCTTGGAAATTCCTAGAACTTTGTTTGCCATGGTTACACCCATGACTAGAGACTGAATGATCATTAACGTCTGGGAGAGAAACAAACGAAATCGAAATTTAAATTTATGAAGCTGGGTTATATTTATCAATACCACTTAAACTTTTCGAATTTTAATATGGACTTAAGTCCATCAACTTGTAACTGGTTAAGTGGCTTGGTTTAAAATACGTTTAGGAATTTGACATTTTCAAGACTTACTCCTCTCCTTACTTTAAACGGTAGCATACTGGCACGATTTTCACTTCTGAGGAGAATGATCAGTTAGACTTTAGGTAAAGCTCGTACCAGCGCGGTCAAATTAGACCATAAATTGAATAATTATCAATTCCCATTGACATTTTCATAGCTGGAACGTACACGCTTTTAGCCTGGCTAAATTACTGATCGAAGTCGAATAAAGACACTCCATTGCAACATTAAGTCAGTAACCTACTCGCGAAGTCAGTAACCTACTAATCTTTGTGCCAAATCGAAGCAAATACCCAACGTCTCGGTTACTCCAAAATACAGTCGCCTGATCTTTGACTGAGAAATTCATGCGAGCAATTTCATGCAACATAAGAAATTATGCCAAAACGGATCGTTAATATTTAAAATCAATGTAATCCACCTGCCTTAATAACTTCCATGTTAGAATAATCTGGCCCTTCCTCTTCAGTTCTTAGCCAGTGAGAGTTTAGCGAACAACAAACTATAGGCGTGTTATTCATACACAGTTCTGTAGTAGAATGATATGGGTTGTACACAAACAGTTATACTAATATACTTTGCCAACCCCAGAGTTATTTATATCAGCCCCGGTTTTTCCCTAGAAACGTATTGTTCTTGAGGAAGCCAAGCGTTAAGAATAATCAGTCCAAAATTTGTTTTTGGAATTATCACGAATCGAAGAGACCTGACTTCGAGCAGTATTAAAGATCAACAACAATTAAAAGCTCTAATTGCTTACTAGAAACCTCCTTTTAAAAGAATGACAACAAAAAAAGTATTAATTCTGTTTTACATCCAAAGTATCAAAAAGTTGCATGGTTTTTTTCCGAGTTAATTTGAAACAGTTTTTCTTCATTTAATTTTAATCAAGCTAACTGCATTCTATATTTGAACAATTAAGATAGTACCCTAACATTATTTTCGTTTATCTGTTTAAAGTTTTAAGGTTTTCCGGAACGCCTCATAACTCTCCTTTACAAGTCTTAAAGCTTAAAAATAATTTTGTTCAGAGGACGTTACCTCTTGGGCTCGCAAACAGGCAAATATTTGGTTACATTTTTAGCGCGCTAATGTTCGCAAATCGACAAGTAGCTACAATGATATTGGTATCTTTAGCTCTTGTACAAAGTGTCCAGTGTATAGATCAGCCCCAATCAAAGTGTGAAGAGCGTGCTTTTTCAACGATTCCGGGGCCACAAAAACGCAGCTTCGTTGCTAAAACTGCCCTTACATTGCTTTTTCTCTGAGTCTCAGGAATTCTTACTGATCCTAATGTTAAAAACTGGCAAAACAACCGAATAGATTAGGCAATAAATTTGCCAAGTCATGGTTACCATGGCCTTTAAATTGTATTTTAATGGCGGTAAGAAGCCTTATCATTGAACATGTCGGGACCGAACATGTCACGGCTTGGAGGGAAATTTGCATGTTAGCAAAAACGCTTGTTTGGCCGTTTTCAAAAGTTGTCTAGGCTACTCATCGTCAGTTTACACGCCCTGATGCCCACATAAAAACCGCCGGCCAGAAAAAAAAACACAAAAACAAACACTCCAAGGCTTGTTTATTTTGAATTTGCAGATCATTCATTCATTCCAGTCTCCGGCTTCTTTGAGACACTGTACGTTTATTCCAAAATTTGATTCACTTAAGACAGATTGTATGCCGCGGGCGAAAATTTCATACTTCATTTATAATTTCCTGGTTCATCTACCATGACTACAAAAGCTGTTTTTCAGTGAATTCATTACTTTTGAAATTAGTTGTAATCACTGAGGAGACCAATGCGGAAAAAGCATTACCGTGAACTGCGCGCCTTTTGTGGTTTCCCACGAAACGATTCTCGGTGTACACAAAAATACTTTAATTAACAGTCAACACCCGAAATACGAAAAATCTCTGAGAATTTGATGTTGTGGTTTCAACTGAGTTATTTTCAATTCATCTTATTAGGGCCATTTATACGAGAAAAAATAAGACGCGTCTTACATAAGACGCGTCTTAAATAAGACGTGAACTTTCCGTATAAACGGCACTTTAGTCTAAAATAAGACGCGACTTAGCTAAGTCGCGTCTTATTTTAGACGAAATGTGCCGTTTATACGGAAAGTTCACGTCTTATTTAAGACGCGTCTTATGTAAGACGCGTCTTATTTTTTTTCGTATAAATGGCCCTAATTGTCTAGTATAAAAGTTCCGCATGATCAGGAATGGATGAGTTTCGGGTTGACCGCAGTCTTATTACACTAAACCTGTTATATACATTGTTTGTCCTTTTATTGTTTGTGAGTTTGTTCTACTCTTGTCGTTTGTCAAAGCAAAATGAAAACATTCTAAAAGATAGTGAGCAGCGGTTGATTAGTTTGTACTTGGGTTAGCCCTTTTCCGGGCCTCTGGACGATTGTTACGATGATATAAGTATGTCACTCAAACTCAAAGAGGATGAAATCAATAGACATGTGGAGTTACCATTCAAATGAAACCTCTTTGGCAGAAATTTTGCACCTCATTATTTATTTGTCAAGATTTTGGAAAATGAAAGTTGATTTAATTGGCTAATATTAGCAGGGAAAGGGTTATATCGTGTGAGACGTGTAGTCAGCGACGTAAGCTCTCTCTCTCGCGCTCCATTGGACGGGTCATGTGGTCATGGAAGAGACTTCGAGAACGAGATCAAAGAGAAGGACAATCTAATTGCTTTGTGTGGCTGGCATAGCTTTCTTCGATGGTAATTATCCGTTGCAATTTCCTACGCTGCGGTTTTAATTTTTGATTCTGTGAGTTCATTCCTTCAGTTCGACAAACTTTCGGTCATGCGCCTATCTATTCGAAATAATACTGAAGGAATTGTTTTTTACACTTCCAAAGGTCTTTCTAAATCAGTATTTTCAATTTTTAGAAGAAATTACTGAGTGTAACTTTTAAAGAAAACTTAAGCTATTGGAGCAGAAATTAGTAGTTCCAGACGCCGATCTTACTTCCATCCGAACTAAATTCAAAAGAAGAAAACTAATGACGCTCATTTAGGTCAATC
This sequence comes from Porites divaricata, assembly GCA_038088405.1. NCBI lineage: Eukaryota > Metazoa > Cnidaria > Anthozoa > Scleractinia > Poritidae > Porites > Porites divaricata. The sequence goes on from JBBMOI010000027.1 coordinate 153,253, forward strand.
TGCCTGCAAAATAAGTTATAATAATGTATGTATTAGGTTCAGGACATAAAAAGTTCGGCGTCTGAATCAAAGCCGTTTCAAAGTCGCTCCAATACCGGGCGGGTGTTCCTAATTGATTCAGACACCGAACTTTTCTTGAACTAATTCAATGTATTAGGTTCGGTCATGAAAAGTTTGGCGTCTGAACTGGGCCTTAAACGATGTGCTTGAAATGTAGACAAGTACAAGGGAAGATGGTGATCAGTTTTGAGAAGTCCTTGACTTGTTCGCAAGTTTCAAACCTGATTGAATGATGGCTACATCAGCAGGATTCCTTTCAGACCATTTGAGCAGAGGAAGTAAGAAGTCTTTTGACTTAAAGTTCCGCTTTCCTTAGTCAAGGCGGAAAAAAAAGCAAATACTAGAATTTGAGCCTGAGTGAACGTACAAGAACTGATGTCAAATGCTCAAAGTCACGACAAGTAATTTTAGGTCCACTTACAAAACAAGCCGGAAAAAATACTGATGCATCTTTACCCGTGCGTCACTTTTATTGTTGGTTTTCACATGACGTCATTAAAATTCAAACTGAAAAACTATCGATCCTAACGAGATTTTACTTTCACGATGCATTAGAGCAGCTGAAAACTAATTTTCGTACAAATTTTCGCTTCAGAAGGGTTCTTGGTTTTGTGATAGAGTACGCTTGAATTTCTAAGCTTTTGCGTGACGCGCCATTTACATGACGGCCAAGAGAGCTGTCATTTAGGTTAAAAAAAAATGACTTATTTCAGGAGATTTTGCTATTTAAACAGTTCATGTATTAGAAAAAGTATTAATTTAATGTTTATGAGTTTCTCGAAGAATAAATTCACGCTTTTGTAGCAGAACTCGGTAACAGATGTTTCTGTTGGTTTCAGTCCGCCATGTTGGAGCTCATCTAGGTGAGTACCAGCATGGCGTCTCCATACAAATCTCTATAAGTTTGGGTAAACCATTTCTTCAGATATCTCGTATACGAAAGATTCCTTTGACCTGAATCTTGGCGAGGGTCTTTGTATATGTATCTCCTTTCATTTCCCGGATTCTGGACTTTATCTATTGAGCAGTTTTGATTTTTATTTTAATCTATTTTGAATGGCGTGACACTGAAAACCAGCAATACCTATGAACAAAACGACTAATAAAACAACTTCTTTTTATTGTCAAACAAAGTGCCCACTTAACAGACGGACGATTAAACAACACTCGTCTTTCAGAAAGGCTTGGAAAAAAAATTGGGACGCTATTTTTTTGAGTTTAACCAAAAGGATATGAAGGTTAATCTTCTATGGGCCACTTTTGCCCGTCAACAGCTCCTTTCTTTTTACATGTAGTCAGTTCTGAAAATGCATGACCTAGTTCATGAATTGTGCACAATGTTGAAGAATGCATCTAAGACTGAGAATTGTGTATTTTTGCACGTCACGAGATATTTGTTCTTGTTTCGCCATTTTATAGGAAAAAACGGGAACTAGTCGGTCCATTCTCACACCCACGAGAAGACGATTTTGGTTCCCACGCAAAAATCCCATGGTGCGAAATTGTTTCCCTTTGCGCAAATGTACGTTGAAGGAGAACTATAGATCGGTCCGTTTACATATGCTAGTCGTTGCCAAGATTTTTGTTGCAATTTATGTGCTACTTGAAATCGCGCATATAAACTCAGGGTGTCCAGTTCCTATCAGAAAAATTATCACGTTCGGAATACGTTTAATTGCATCTACTTTCGGGAAAATAATAATGAAGCCCTTTGTAATTTCGGAAAAACTCAAGTTGCCCTAGGATGACCGAACAGATACAAATTTTATAGCGCCGCTTGAAAATGCATTTCCAGAGATCTAAAAGTACTCTGAATAGCCGTATAAAAGTGTTTTCAATGCATTCAGGAGGACACTGTCGTTGGGTGCCCCTGAAAAAGCTACCTTGGCGTAAGTTGTATAAGATGCACCTTGCAGTACAGAAAAACTGGCCTAAGATTAAAAGCATTTCAGAGTATATCTGCAACTGAGCAAGGATACTAGACCAGGAGAGTCTAAAAAAAATTTAGGAGAGTTGTTTTCGACCTATATGCGGAAGTGAAGACTTGACTTTCGTTAAATTTCCTGTTTCTATAAATTAACTATGTATTTAAATTGGTAACTAAACTACGTCATTCATGACGTTGAGCATGATCTAGATAGGATGTTGGTAACAGTGGAAACATTTGGAGCAAAGATTGGGGAGTTTAAAATGTTACGACGCTGAGGGCAACGGAAATTTAAAAAAAGCAACAGTTCGTCGTCTCTGCCACCCTGGGTGCCAGAGGGTTTTCAGTTCCTGTTGTTGGCAGCGAAAATTGAGTAGCGAAGCCGCGATCGGGTGACGAGCGATCACCCGATTGCGGCTTCGCCGCTCAATTTTCGCTGCCAACAACAGAAAAAAAATCCCTCCTGCACCCAGGGTACGTCACTGCACTACTACGGCATGAAATTCCTTCAGGTAATGTTTTAATCGATGACGACTATTTTTCTTTCTTCTTTCTTTTTTTTGGAGCAGTCCTCATGAATTTAACTCCATGGAAATGCATTGCCGCAGCTGTCGTCGTTCAGAGCTCTCTAGAGGATGTAGTAATTAGAAACTTTATTGTGATCATGAATCAAAAATAGCAATTACAAATTTTTACTGCAAAGTCATATCAAATACGAAAATAGGCTGCGCGGATATCGTTTCTTTTTTCAGCAGGAAGCGGGGTTAATTCACTTGATTCAGCGCTGTATTTGACGGGAAGGCTGAAGGAAGTTGTTATTAGCTTACGTTTAACTGAAAAACAGACAATACTATAAACTACTATCGTCGGAATGGGAACTTAAGGACACTTACAGATCGCAACGTAATTTTTAGGGAATTATAACTCAAAAAAATTTAGGTACAGGATAACCCCTTTTTGGGGGTTACTTCAACTCCTAAGTTAATTCCGAACTTGGGGTCATTTTTACACCTGAAAAGAGTTCTTTTTACTCCCAGTCTGGAGTTAAAATAACTCCGAAATGGGGTTATTTTTACTCCTTACATGGGTTGTTTTTACTCTTTTTGGAGTTGATTTAACTCTGAAAGTGGAGTAAAAATTTTAGGTACAGGATAACTCCTTTTTTGGGGTTATTTTAACTCCCCAATATCTGGGGTCACTTTTACTCCTGAAAAAGAGTTATTTCAACTCCTTTTTAGAGTTAAAATAACTCCCTAAAGAATAACCCCACTGTAAGGAGTTAAATTAGTCCCACAAGAGGAGTTATTATAACTCCTTGAAAATTACTGTGCATCTACTAAAATGTGTTATCTCGACACGAATATCAAGACTGGCGACATATATAAACCTTTCCGTATCAGCATCTACGATAAGAGAGATGACCAGCTTTGCATTCCGGATTGCCAACTTTCCTCATTTGGACAGCGACATTCCCTCCAATCCAGCTTACGGTATCTATATATCTCAACTGGAGATATGCTAGCATTTGCACGTCTAAAATTGACTTCATAAATAGATTCTGCGGATGTTCGGTACGTTTCACACAGCAAGACTTCGTCGGAAACCAATCTACTCCAGAAATCATTTTTTAAAATAAATTCTTCAGTCGCCATGGTCTTATCATCGAGAAGTATGGTGCCGCCCTGGGGGAGATGAGATTAGCAATCCTGGCTTGAATTGCACCAACGTATCCTTACATCACTTATTGCCAACAAGCAGCCTCGCGTCTTTGCGAGGCGGTAGCCTTATAGAGCAGGGCGCGATTGTTCCAAGGGCAGAAAAAATTTCGAATCGATGTAACATAGAGTAATGTAAGGTAACCGTGACGTAATACAGGACAGAGAATGTATTGTTTTCAAGCGAACACGTGATGCAGGTCAGAGAATCCACGAGCCGTGTGCGTATTTGTGAGTCCCGTGCTCATCCTGTCTTCAACTGAATCATCGGGAATATCGTCGGGTGGATCACTTCCATCCTACGCGATATCTGTCGCATTCGCTAGTTGCACGCCGCAAAGAGAAATAATAACGCAGCGAAATTTTTGTGCCTTTGAAGCAAATAATTCGGAAGGCTTCATTGGCGTACCATAATCTTTGTAGCTTTCAAAAGAGACCAAATATAAGTCTGTACGTTGAATATTCGCGGAATTTAATCTTATTTTTCGAGGATTTTAAGTTTGCTTATAAGAGGCCACTAAATTTTACTCAAAATGACTCGTGTGCAACTTCGGACAAAAACATGAATTTCAATAGTTCAAAAAAATTGCTGCGTAAAGTCGATTTTCAAATTTTTTATGCAGAAGAACAGCTTAGCTAACTATTTTCAAAACACAAATTGAAGCAAGGGGCACACATGCACCAAACCCATGATCTACCTTCCCCCCGCATGTCGTGGGAGAACTGCCGTGCGGTTCCCAGCCAACAACTCCTACATGTGTCGTGTGGAGCTGGCGCTTTTAGACTGCTTTGTACTCACCACGGCAGTAAGAGGTCCTTGATACGTGGAATTACCCCTGGTTCATTGACCCAACGATTTTGGTACTCTGGTGGGCCCCAATAACGACGAAACATCTATCTTTGACTGCTACTACCCGCGTGATATAGCTGTGCGCGTGCTTGAGGTACTGATCCGGCGGTGGGTTGGTGTAGGTGTGCTGCTTGCTTTAAGTTTGCTCTATTTTCAATGCAATCGAATGAAGTTCAATATATTTTTTATCATTACAATGTACTGTATTTCACAACATTTCTAAACACTTCAACTACGCGCGCGTATAGTTAAAAACTTTGCTCGTTGGCATTTAGCGATAGCTATAACTAGTTTATTACTTATAGTGGATTTGTATTTCAGGTGTATCTTGCAATTGGTACGTATGCGCACACGGTTTTATTTCATGCGCGTAAATTATTTATCTTTTTATTTAATTGACTTGTACATTTATTTCGTTAAAAAACTTCTTAATTTTACTTTGCGTTATTTTCCTCACTTATATGTGTTGTCCGTAACTGTGCTCACATTGTGGCTGGCTCCCGGGGGGGGGGGGGTACTCCCATACATAACCTATACGGGTATGTGCCGCCCAACGGGGTCGTGATTTTGAAGCTCCTTTTTTAGAACGGGGTATCCATTTCAGAGGCGTTTTCTAGAACGGGGTATAATATTTAATAAGATGGGAAATAAAAAAATTGTGGATCACGGCTTTATCTTCAGCTTAAAATTGTTGCTGATTACGAAGAAGCATTATTTTGATGTATAAGTCGAACAAATAAAGAAATATCTTTTTTAAAAACAGGGCTATTTCAATTTACAAACTTTCTAGAGCGGAGTATAAAAAATTGGCCCATTTCTAGAACGGGGCCCGTCAGTTTAGGGCGAATTCTAGAGCGGGGTATAAAAAATTGGCCCATTTTAGGGGCTTTTTTTAGAACCGTGGGGGTGCCAATTTCGAGTCCCGGACGGCACATACCCACCCAAAAAATACTCAAGTGCCCCCCCCGGAGACTGGCTCCTGCTAAAAGAAGACTAAAAGAACCTAAAATGTTTTACAGTTGGTATAGGATTTAATGGAGCCGAAGCCAATTGTGGAATTGCACAAATTTCAGGCATCCTACTGACGGACAGTTACGACACATAGATATATTTTTTAGCAACTGCTATAAATTGCAGTCTGTCCACTTTGATTTTACAAATTTACCATAATGATTAAGGCAAGTCCCAAAACGAAGCGCATTTGACACCCACAATGTTTTTGTGTAGGCGTTTGTGTTGGATTAACCGTAGAGGCGTACCTGGTAATCAACGCTATCATTTGTGGAGGATTTTTCCTATCCTCCGGGCACCGCTTCGAAACGCCGCTATGGATGCATTCTCGGAGACCCAGGGGCAGTAAAGGTTTCAAAATTTATAGCCTGCGTAGCAAGCGTTTCTGTACGGTTTAGGAGCAAAGAACGAGGAACGAGAGTCAAAGACCGCGCGACAAATGGCTCTCGTTTCATTTCTCGCTCGGTCAATTTGCTCCGAAACCTAACGGAAACGCTTGCTACGCAGGCTCCCGCCATACATTTCCATAATCCCAGCGGTTGTTACGGAAAAACGTGCGTATTCTTCACTCAATCAATAGCGAGCTGCGCAAGTAATGGCGGATGCGTTGTCAATAACACATCGCTGTTTTCACTGTTTTCACTGTTTTGAAGCACTACAGCCACGCTACTGATAGTTTTAACCGACATCGTTTGCAAGAAAGCTTTTCGTTTGTTTGCGGACGAGGTAATGGAGTAATCAACGACGATATTTTCAAATTCCATACAGTTTAAAACACGGCCGTCTTCTTTGATTCGTTTACAATCTTCGCCCTGTTCGTTCCATAAACAATTCGACTTGAACATAAGCACAATGTTTCATAAAGGAGGAGCAGGAAAACAAAGAGGCTTTGGCTTTGGAGGCTTTGCACTGGCAGCTAAGAAGGAACAACCTTTGCCGAGTAATTTGGGTAGAGGAATTCCAGTTTCCAAGCTAGTGGGAAATACGAACAAAGGCCAGTCCTCAACCACAGGTCAGAAGGGTGTAACGTCTTTTCCGTTGCCTGGAGCCAGAAAACCGTGAGTATGATAACTGCGTTTAGAGGTTTGAGAACAGTACGTTTTCTGTTGGATATTTGTTACATATGCTTTATCAAGTTAAGTCTGTGCTCTGAGACAAATTGAAGGGAGCTTGGTGCCCTGAACCCATGGAATCCAAGGTGCTAAGCAAAGGATTTCTATGAGAAGAGTAAGGCCCTGTCCACATGTATCTAGATCTTTTTGAATCCCCAACTTTTACTTCGCGGATTCAAAAATTTCCACATCCACATCCACATGTATGTGTCTTCAAATCGAATTTGCCTGCCCACATGTATAGGACATGTATCCACATTCACTCTAGTTCCCAGGACTTCTCTGGGAATATTGGCAGCAAAGCATGCATCTGCCTTTTATGATAAAGAATTGGGGTTGATCTTGTTACGTCACTGGATAAAAAAATATCCGGACTTAGCGTCCACACGATTCCAGATTCATAGCATATTCAAAAATTTCCACTCTGGAGAGCAGATTAAAAAAAGTGGTGGATTCTCATGCCGGTTTCACCAGAAACGTGTGGACGAAAGCCGTATCAAGAAAGAACTAGTTGCGGTTTAAAAAATATCCAGATACGTGTGGACGGGGCCTAAGATTTCCTTGTTGCCCAATAGTAAAAGTAACTAGCTATAGGTACCAAGGGCCATCTGGTGCTGGTAAAGCACAACCCTGCAACATAATAATAATAATAACCTTTATTTTAAGAGGGTGACACCTATCACCTGAAGAATTCTCCCTAGTGGCCCTCTAAAAACAAAATTGATAATAATAAATTACAACAATCATGATAAAAAGCCTATTTACAAATAGTAATTATAATAAAAGATCTTAAGAATTCCAGTTTTCTCCCTCCCTAGTGGCCCTCAAAGAAAAAATTGATAACAATAAAATTACATTAATCATGATAAAAAGCCTATTTACAAATAATGATTATAAGAAAATGTTCTTAAAATTCTGAAGATTAAAAAATTGAGAGATGTTAAAAACGGAAGTGAATACAGTGGTAAAAAAGTACGGATTTATAAAAATCAGAACAACTTTTTAACTTTAAAATTGTCCACCTTATAGTTTGAGACAGCGTTATAAGTCAGTGTTGTCTTCATTAAGCTAAAGGAGGTGGTTGGTTCTACGTTAAGACTATTTAGTTCATTAATAGTGGAATAAAAGTATTAGGGATAAAGAGTGATGTAGATGACTTACCAGCAAATTAATATATACTTTTATCAAAGTGGTTGATTTGCTTATCAAACCTCTTGTTTTTTGGCATTCTCAATAGGGCCATTTATACAAGGAAAAATAAGACACGTCTTACATAAGACGCGAACTGGACCATTTATACGAGCATGTCTTATTTAAGACGAAAACAGCTCGTATAAATGGTTCGCGTCTTATTTCTGTTCTTCACTCGTTTTCATGTGAATGTTGCCCGTAGCAACAGCAATCCAACGGCAATCCAAATTTTCCCGCCAAAAATTAAGGCATGCGTACTATGCGTTCACATCTTATGTAAGACGCGAAGGTCATTTATACGAAGTTTTTTCGTCTTAGCTAAGATGCGTCTTATCTAAGAACAGGTGTTAAGGGCTGTTCTAAAATAAGACACGTCTTAGCTAAGTCGCATCTTATTTTGGACAAAATGTGCTGTTTATACGGAAAGTTCACGTCTTATTTAAGACACGTGTTATGTAAGACGCATCTTATTTTTTCTTGTATAAATGGCCCTAATGCCATTGTTCTTATTTATTTGGAGGGTTGGGATTTATTGTAGGAAGCTGCCATGACTGCCATTTTATGTTGAAATGTGCTATATGATTCACAGGGTCTTTGTGGATAGTGACAACGAAGATGATGAATCAAAGTTTATTGATGATGAGGATGATGATGAATCTGGACCATCCTATCCGCAAGTAGCAGATAATGATGATGAAGAAGAAGATGAGTTGGATAAATTTATGGCAGGAATTGAGGTATTATAAAGGATAACTGACAGGACTCTTTTAAGAGTATAAATGAGTCCATCTATTTCATGACACTGAATCAACGTGTGTCACAGAGACTGAGCAATCAGAGAAGGAAACAAGAGAAAGTTGTTGTGACATACTGGTGTCAGGCTTCTACCCTGAATAATGGATTGAATGTATTGCTCAGCCCTTTATCTAGCTGTGACTGATTATGCTCTAAAGAGCTGGTAGCTGGGGATTTAGTAATAATTTATTATAATCATTATAGTAAATTATAAATGATAATAAATTATTATGGCTGTCTTAGTGTCACTAATTTTTAAAGAACGCTTATAATAATATTATGATAATCATTCACGATTACTTATCTGTGTTATGCAGTTGCTTTGTGAGAAAAAGATTAATATATTATAACTAATGATACTACTGGACTCTTCTGGGCTGGCCAAGAATCACGCAGGAATGTAAGGCTGAATGATATAATACTAGTTCTGTACAACTGTAACATTAAAAGTTGTTATTGTAATGCCATGGTAATTGTACATTATTTTGTACTTTTCAGCATGAGGTCCGAAAAGAAGCAAGTATGTCTGAGACGGAAAAAAGTGAAAAAGAAAAGAAAAAGTAAATAATGTTACTGTATTTTGTTACTTGATTAATTTGTTACATACTTGGTTTTATTGTATAAGAATTCAATGATTAGAGTTTTCTTTTGCATTAGTGAAGAATGCAGCTAGAAAAAGTAAATTTTCAATGAATTTAAGATATGCTTGTCATTTTTTCTTTTGCCCCCAACATCTGGGCAGAGCTGCACTAACAGTTGGTTGTTTAATTTTATTAAAATTCTTACTTTTGATGGTTACTCTGTAGCCTGTGTTATGTTCAATTGAATACAATGCTGTACCCTTTTATTTTGGTTCTGATCAGGATTCGAAGAGATGATATTGAGGATGAAGATGATCAAGAATCCTATTACAACTACATGAAAAATGCTCCTGTAGTTGCCTATCCCGATGACGAGGAAGAACTTGAATACGACAGTGATGGCAATCCTATTGCTCCAGAAAAATCAAAGGTGAGTGAGTCAATTCAGTACATGTACCGGGAACAGGACTTGGTTTCATCCAGTTCAATCTTTAAGGATTAAGTGACTTGAAATTAGTTTATCACATGACACGAAGAATGGTCACATTAAGATTGGGACGCAGGGCTCAAAAGAGGTAGATTTTTGTGCTGGGCAAGTAACTGATCAAGAAGTGATCCTTGGCCAGCAAAATGTGACAGCTGCTTGCCCAAAGGACAATCTGGAATTCAAGTTCTTTTTGACCCCTGGGAAGGAGTTTTATCTAAGATGTCATGTCCTTAAATTTATCATGCAGGTGTACCTGAACCTGTTCTAGATGTAACAAAGTTAAATTTCTAACCCTATCTTGAAAATAATGCAAAACATGTATGCTGCTCCACATACATTTCAATACAAGACACAAGAAGATGTGAAATTATGAGTGCTCACCAAAAGCCAGAACTGGGCAGCTTAACAGGTTATTTTGAAAGTTAAATAGGCTTTTAGTGTGAGTTTTTGTTATAACAGGGCTTCTGACAGGGTGTGGAAAAAAAATGAAAATTTGTTGGATTTAGGAGGCAAGTAAATATTCATTGTGGGAAAACTTTGCATAGGGTACCAGAGGTTTTTCTTGCGTGTGGTGGGAATTTTCGGTGTTGGTTGAAGGTTGACACATCTTAAGTCGAAGGCCAAAGCCATGAGCAGCAAAGCTGCGAGAAAAAAAAAATGCTTTTCGCGTAGGTCACTATAAAGACTTGACAGAAACTGGAAACTGCGCTAGAAAAGTCTCTGGCACCCAGGGTAATTTGCACGGTAATTGTTCAATTACCTGAGTGTGGCTAAATGTAATGTAGGCAAGCTTAAACATGCGACAATAATGGCCAGCGTTCTCCATCACTAATTGTGTTTGGTTGGTCTTTGGGCATTTGTAGTGCTCTAGTAATTTTACAGTACTCTTGCTGAGATCAATCATTTTTGCTCAGATTGCCTTTGGGTGCATTGTGTCACAATGAATGCAAACTACATAGTTCCATGAAGCACCAGTAGTTTTCATTTTAACTCTTTCATTCTTTTTTTTTTTTCAGATAATTGTACCTCTCCCGGCTGTGGATCACTTTGAGGTATTTTCTTCGGTAAATTATGTAGCTGTTGTGGATAAAATCAGGGCTCGACGTTGCGACCTGTGGGGTCGCCAATGCGACTAGATTTTATTCACTGGCAACTAACTTTTCACGCCTGGTCGCCAGGCTGGCCCCAAGATTTTTTGATTTAGTTTAAAAATTTCTTATTGAGTTCAATACTCTGATACTCTCGTGTTCGCGTATGAAGCCGATGAAATCGTGTTCGATTCTCCTTTTGGCTACTTTATTTACTTGCTAGCAAATGCAAAGTGAAAACTACATGCAAGAGTCAGAATAGTAAACTTTTTAAGGCAAATTTCTGCTGACATTTGAGCCTATCGTGACAAAGTGTTGCGTGACGACCCAAATGAGAGCTTTGCTGATAAATTATTATAATTAATTGTATTTTATTGACTTCCAATAAAGTACCATTGAGGTCACGCTGTTTGTCGAATAGACTTCTCGCTAAATCAACTTTTCCCCGAAAATATTGACGATCTGTTTCTTCCTTGTGGAGGAGACTTTTGATCATGTGCTAGGCAACGAACTAGATCATGTTTCACCTATGTTCATTCCCGAACATCATTGCAAATATGGGACGGAAAACAAATGTTTGCAGATTTTGTTCTTTAATAGCCTAAATAAGCCTTTTTGTAATTCCAAAAATTTGTTTAACTGCAAGTGTATTTCATTTCCTGAAGCTTGAATAACTCTTTGAGGGAATTTACGCTTCACTATTCACAGCCGCCCTTGGGTAAGCGATGTCAATCAATGTGAACGGACAACGGGCGAGAACCGTGGGAAAGGAAGCCTTAAAATATCAGTAACAAGTTCTTGTAAAATAATTTTTCTAAAGCGACGGTGTTACAGACCCACAAAAAGACGGTCTCTTCTTCAACAGAGTATTTCAGGTAGAGGATCTACGGATTGGCCATCGCTAACGGATACGACTATAAACGTTCTAACGGGTCAAGATCAGATGCTAACGAATTGACTAACGCCTCTAATGGATCAGCTAATGATCTAACAGATACGGATGAGTTGCTAACGAATTTTCATTGATCTGTCTAACGGATGACTAACGGATAGCTAACGGTCTAACCGTTCAACGGAATATCGTAAGTGTACGTTTTCCCAAAGAAGGTCACAAATACTGACTACTGACGTTTAAATATCAACAGAACGTACAGAATTTAAAAACGTCTGCACAACAGATCTATCGAATTTTATCACAACCTGATAAAAGTCCAGAGTTTGTGATATTTAAAATTCTCACGGCATGATATGTGAAAGGGAAATTCACTATTTCACACGCACCGAAAACGCGACGCATCATTGACACATACCCGACATGTATTAAAAGTTATAAAATTTTTTCCAAAAGTATTCTTCAGTGGTCGTTAATGAAAAAATAAATTAGCTTTTTCAACACAAACACGCTTGTATTATGGATATCAAACTTTCCGTAGCCATTCCACTGTTCCACTGTGTAAAATTAAAGTAGTCAAGCGCGGTAAACTGAGGGCCTTTAAATAACTTGATATATGATAGCATTGTTCGTGCCGCTTTCCTCCTTGTATCATTGTTCAGACCTTTAGTGTATTTTATTCTATTTTTTCTTGAAGATAATTTTTGGCAACTAGAATACTTGTCCTGGCGACCAAAAATGAAAACTTGGAGGCCAGGTGGCCCCAAGATTTTTTTCTGAAAGTCGAGCCCTGTAAAATCCATTCTCAGATGAATCCAGAATACAATCTAGTTTTCCTAGCCACAATTTTTCTTAGGAGAAAGAGGCTTTAATTGAAGCACTGGATTATCTTAATCTATTTTAGATGATCAGAGTACAGCTGTACATGTAAATACACTGTTTGTGGTGTGAGGATACTTGATGGATATTTGCTCTGTATTGTAAATGCTATTAGTTGCCTCAGTGACTCTTCGCCAATATTCACGTTGCCTGAGGTGACTAATTGTTGTAGTATAATTACATTGATGATTATTCGAGAAAATAAAAGTATTGATCAATTTCCGACCCCGAAACATCAAAAAATCTGGCTGCCATTTTTAAAACTGCTAGCCTTCAATGCTATAATCACCACGTGGTGATTATACACGCAGTGATTATAGCGGGATTAAGCGAAGCTCCTAGCCAATCACAGCAGTCTGTTTTCGATAATCATCAATGTAATAATTATTATACTTATATCTGATAAAATACATGCAAGACAAGGATTCAGTTTTTTCATTAAGAATTCTAGTAGCAGGAAAAAGGTGTAATGTTGCAGGAGAATATTTGAAAGAGGCTCCATGTCTGAATAAAAAAAATAGTCATAAGGCTACCAAATGTTTGCAGGAGAATTCTGCATAGTAAACGGAGAATTCTCCAATCTCTGATGCAACAAGAATTACAGTCAAACCACCCAAAAACATACACAAAGGGACAGAGACAATTATTAGTGTACTCATTACAGAGGTGTCTGTATTATAAAACAGGAAAAAAATTGTATGCATTTTTGTATGTTTAGGACCAAAACAAATGTTTGTGATAGAGAGGTGTCCACCAGCTGGTCATTAGTAGCAGCAAACTGCAGAAAAAACAGCTGGCTACTTTTAGTAGGAAATTGAGTCAAATAAAGCAAAATAATGTAGGAGGATTTGTTGGATAAATGACCTGCTAATTTTCCTGAGAGACCAGCCAACTTCCATATTGTGGAGTTGTCTGTCTGGAGAGTTTAGACTGTCGACTCAGAGTATATCCAGTCTTCTTTATTGATTTTGTCAGGGCTCGTATCATAAGCGTCTTAAAAACTCTTGAATTTTAAGAGTCCTTTTTCAAGGCCTTGAAAGTCCTTGAAATTCTCTTTTGTTCATTTTGGTCCTTGAAAGTCCTTGAATTTTAGTCAAAGAACATTTGATAAGAAGCATTGTCACTATTATTGTCTTGTTCGTTATGGAAGGTAATTCTTTGATAAGTACTCACAAACAAATTTTCATAAAAAAATGGTTGCCATTCTTGTCAGAATATTTTTATAGTTTATTTGGAACCTGTGTTGAAAGTAATAAAATAATAAGGTCCTTGAAACTTAAAAATGCGGTTCTTGAAAGTCATTTTACAGCAGGAAAAGTGTATGAACCCTATTTTGTGGATGGTCTTTTTCTATTTTTATTTGTTGCAGATTGACTACCCCCAATTTGAGAAAAACTTTTACATCGAACATGGAGAAATTTCAAAACTTACTGCCCACGAGGTTCAAGAATTAAGGAAGAAGTTGGCAGTTAAGGTAAGTTCTGAACCCTCTACACATTTCATTCATTTATTGAATGATTTCTGATGTTTATTCACCCCATTATTTATATCAACAACAAATTTATTTAAACTACCAGTATGCTAGTTAGATACAACATAAGTTGAATTCTAGGTGGGGCATGGGAAACACACATAACAAAAAATAGAAATAATAATATTATGTTGTATCATTATAGTGCATGCAAATATATGTTTAGTTGCAGAGTAATTTGAATGAAATTTCTATACTTCAAGCTTTTTACAATAATGAAGTTCTCTGTTTTCTCTTCATGAATTATTATGGTGGAGTTTGAGAAACCTTGATTTCTTGTACTTATTGGTGTTGTTATCTTTGATTGGTAGGTTTCTGGAGCATTGCCTGTACGGCCATCCATCAGTTTTGCACATTTTGGTTTTGATGAACAACTTATGGGTGCAATCAGAAAACTGGAGTACATACAACCTACACCAATCCAGTGTCAGGTATCAAACCCTCGTTGTCAAACAAGTATGCTGCCAATGTTGCTGTGTTGTTGCAAATCCTGTGCCCTAACCACTCCACCACACTCTGCTCTTCCAATGCAAGTGTAGAATAGTAGTTCTCGCAGTTTCATTATGTTACAGAAACTGTTTTAAGTTCAATGTTTATTCTACAGTGCCGCTCTTGCAGAACTCACATCAAGCCCACATTCTGTAAGAGGGAGAGGGCTTGTAGAGTTCAGAAGGATCAATAGAAATCATTACATTACACAGTAAATTATGATATTTTTCTAGAGAGAGATAAATTTTCAAAATAGTCATGGTTAAAAGCATTTGCCACAAATGTACTTTGAACATGTCTTTTGGATATAAATGTAAGTTCATGAGGGATACCTGGCCACAAATTAATAATATCAAAAGGCACAGTTTTGCTAAATATATATCTTTTAAAATGTTTAAATGTTGGTTACTTTAGAGATGATTCATCTCAAGATTTAAAACGACACAATGGTAATTGTGGATGTTTGCAAACATTGTTTTGTTTAGTGGATCTCCCTTGTTGGAAAAAAAAAGGCACTTTATTCGAGTGTCATTGTATTTAGCATGAAAGTGCTAATTGGGGAGACTATTTTTATGTCTCCTAATGGAGACGGGACTGCCATTTTACATGGTCATCCGAGCCACGCGAAGGTCTCGCCGCTTGCACTGCAAAGGGAGTACCTTCATTTCTCAGTTATTTTAAGACCCTGAGTATTGGTTTACGCCTCGAGAATTGAACTTGCGACCTCTCACTCTGCAGTCAAGCGCTCTACCGACTGAACTAATCCTGCCGCAGTTGGTAAAAATTTGGGAAAACATAAGTTGGTGAATCTTTTGTGATTAACTGCTGTAAAGTATGCTGCAGCTCTGTGGAAATCCTGTGCTTTATTTCCCTGACTAACCTAAGAAAACAGCCAACATTTAGCCTTTTCCAGGGGTTCAGATATTGGGGAGCAGTGCGAAGTAAAAAGGAGCGTGAAAAAGTAAAAACGAGGGAGGGGGAGGGGTGAGTCACCTCTCTACTTTTCATCTCTTTCTTTACTTCGCACCGCTCTCCACTATCTGAACGCTTGGAACAGGGTAGCCAACATTTCGCGATGCCACCACTGGTTTCCCTGCGAAATGACATCTGAGAAATGAGTGCAACAATTCCACACTGATGACTCATCACTACCCAGGTCTAGGTACAGTTAGTGCTTCTGATTGGTTGTGCCACAAGGGAAATTTGCTTTAACCAATCAGAATCACTAACCAGATCTGGTTAGTGATGCGTCATTGGTATGGAATTTCCATAGTTGTTTCTCAGACGCCATGTCGTGGGGAAACTGGTGGTGGTTTTCTCAGGCTAGTCGCTGACTAGTAAGTAAGTAAGTAAAAGCTTTATTAATGTGTCAATGTATTATTTTAGTTTTCACAACTTATTGGGGGGACACACACAAAAAATAAGAAATAATAATAATAATGTATATACAGTATTAGAATATGTAGTATGTATAAATTGTGTAATAAAACAATAGGTATATAAAAGGTAGTCTCTAAGAATTGCAAAGGTTACAACAGCTATTGTTGTTGTTTAAGAGTGACGTTAGGTCTTTTTTCCTAATGTCCTTTCTGAAAGATTCAATATTCAAGGAGCCTTTCAATTTAATATCTAGTTTCGACCATATATAAGGTCCTTGATATCTAAGAGAATACTGTATATTGATAGCTATCTGCGTCTTCTCATTTCAGGCAATTCCCGTAGCACTGAGTGGACGAGACATCATCGGCATTGCTAAAACAGGTTCTGGTAAAACAGCAGCATTTCTGTGGCCAGCACTAGTACACATTATGGACCAGCCAGAGCTGGAGCCGGGTGATGGTCCCATTGCACTCATATGCGCCCCTACAAGAGAACTTTGTCAACAGATCTTTATAGAGGCACGGCGGTTTGGGAAAGTGTATAACATTCATGCCGTGGCTGTCTTTGGCGGGGGAAACAAGTATGAGCAGTCAAAAGCCCTTCAGGAAGGGGCTGAAATTGTTGTTGCTACTCCGGTGAGAAAACAGTCTTCTTGTAATTGCCTATTGAGTGCGGGGTGGGGTGGGGGGGGGGGGGGGGTGGGTGTGTGGGGGGAGAGTGATTCAAGTATGAAAGAGAAAGGGAAAAAGGAATGGAAAGTTTGGAACCCAAACATATTCTTCAATCATCCTGTCATTTAAACTCCAGGCTATAGTATCTCCTCCCCCCCTCCCCTTCCTCTCGGGTCTCATGTATGACTAAGGGCCTGTTTGCATGGAGGTGGGGGACCCCAGGTAGGCGAGGTAACCCCATGGTGGGACACCCCACCTATCGTGTAAACATGGTCACATTAAAATGAGAGATTATATGGACAGGCGGGTTACCCCACCAAAGCAGGTTACCTCACCTACCTTGGGTCCCCCACCTCCATGTAAACAGGCTGTAAGATAAGATACCGTAAAGACTTGCAGATAAGCCGCACCTTTTTTCCAAAAATTTGCGATCAAAATCGTAGGTGCGGCTTATCTGCGAGACCATTTCGCACTGCTTCCGGTGTCCAGTCTTCCATCGTCCGATATGCCTGGTTACACAGCTTCGCAGAGTGCATGCAAGAAAACAACAAATTTAAGCTCAAAATTCTATGGAAAAACTGCCTTGAATGGAGAAATACCTGTGAACAAATACCAGAATAATATCAATCATATGTCATAATTGGTGGACATTATGTTTATTCTACTAAAGAGCTAAAATTACGGGTAAGACTTTAAAGTAATTTCCGATCAATTATTGGCGAGTTTGCCTTGGATGAAGACAGAACACTTCATAGTCTCGTCTTTGGATTTCTTTCAATTTTTTTGCATGAAAAACTTTTTTTTCCAAAATTTGAGTTGCTAAACTCGGGGTGCGGCTTATCTGCGAGTCTTTACGGTAACTTGATTTAGACACGGTAAAGTCCTTCAGGTAATTACAAGGAATAAATAAAAATAGAAAGAAAAACGAGTAACTAATCATGTTATACAATAGAATATAAGAATGAATCTACTGAAATTGAACTAAGATTAAGTGTAAAAGAAAGAAAAGTTCCTGCTTCACACAAGGTCGCCGTTTAATAGAACCACCTTACTCTGGAAAACTGTGGCAACAAATATTTGATTTGAAACTTGTTAGTGATGATGCCTGCCTTAAATGATGTGGTAAACTGTTCCACAGTGCTGCTCCACTACAACTGAAACTTGAAGTGTTCAGTGCAGGGAAGCGGCACTGACAGTTTGATACGAAGTGTGTTTTGAAAGGATTGCAGTTAAAGGCAACTGTTTGCTACCTGTAATATTGTATTGCTCAAGCAGTTTACTTTCCCATCTTTAGGGACGTTTGATAGATCATGTGAAGGCAAAGAGCACAAATCTTCAAAGGGTGACGTACCTGGTATTTGACGAAGCAGACAGAATGTTTGACATGGGATTTGGTATGTGTCTTAGCAATGTGTGGTGAATCTCTTTACAGTGAATCACATGCATGCTGTAAATAAAATCACTTGAATGATTTTTGATTGTGCTCTTTGTTTTTTATCAGAGCCCCAAGTGAGATCTATTGCAAGTAATGTTCGTCCTGACAGACAAAGTAAGTGTTTGGTTGAACTCTAAACTCTTGTTAAGAAAAGACTTTCTTAGCGATAACCTGAGTACCAGAGTTTTTTTCTCGTCTGCGGTGAGGAGCTTCGTCGGCCACAGGCCAACACGTCTTCAGCCGAAGCCGCGAGAAGAAACCTCTGGTCACTATATGGCCTGGGAGCGCAGACTTCTTTTCGGGTGAAGAGAAGCGATGACCGGACATGCGTCTGCTTTCGCGCGCAAGTCACTATAAAGACTTGACAATAAAAACTTGACCAAAGCAGGAAACCCTGCATGAAAAGTCGTTGGCATCCAGGGTATCTTAGCGAAGAAAGAGTTACTTACTCATACGTGATTCAGAGTATAAATCATGTGACAAAACGTCGCACTCCATCACTTGATGAAGATTCCGTGATGGTAGCGAAAGTTGGTCAGTGGGTTTGCTAATACGTTTTCTGTCCTGGAATTTGAAACTTCATCTATGTTAGACGTCTTTCTTATTTGTTTGTAATTTCTTGTTTTGCCTTGACTGATTGAAAGTAAATCTTTTACATAAACGTGTAAAAGAAAGGTTAGTGTTAAAATTCGATGTTTTTTCTTGAGGCTGAATTTTGTCTTATTTAATTTTCGTTTTTGCATTCTTTGTCTTAAACTCCTTTAATATCATGTTGTGGCCTAGTGTTATTCAGTGAGAGCCGTGAGGATGCCCATCTAACATTTCTCTTTGTTTCTGCTGTTTTTGTTCCTCTTGGAAGTAATTAAAATACTCTCTTTACAGCTCTACTCTTTAGTGCGACATTTAAGAAGAAAGTTGAGATGCTTTGTCGCGATATTTTGACTGATCCAATTAGAGTTGTTGTGGGTGAACTTGGTGAGGTAAGAACTAGTATAGTTCCAGCTAAAAATCTACCTTAATTTTTTGAGTAGTATAATTATGGAATGATGACCAAAGTAAGCTGTGTCTGTCGAAACTGTTCTCATATTTTTCTAATCATCTTTTTAGTGTTTCAAGTTTGCAAATTACGGACTTGGCCTTTTATCGAAGACTGTCTTTCATTCCTGGCATATGCTGCAACGATTTCCATTTTTTCTTCGAAATGATAGTTTTGTTTCCTAATCTCATGTACATTGTTGTAATGTTTACCTACAGGCAAATGAAGACGTTCAGCAGATTGTTGAGATATTACCAGCTGCGTCTAATAAATGGCCATGGCTAACAAGTCATTTGGTTTCATTCACATCAGGTACGGAGATGGCAGGACTTGGTTCAAACTGTCTTACTGTGATTTTCAGTTTTATTTTTTTCATTTTCGCTGAGAAATTCTGGTTTTCTGTCAAACTATTCTCCCGGAAGGATATTTCCTATAATCACAGATAAGGAGAAGACAGACTTTTTACTTACTGACACTTTTCTGAGTGTTCAATGTAAACCCTATCCGTACGAAATTCGTCTCAAAGATTGAAGAAATTCAGTGCTGTGTGCCGCCAATTTGGAACATGCGTGATGATGTCTGTCGTTCCCGCCATTGGGAGGTTCCAATGGCGGGAAAGTTTGGCGTTTTTGCTACGTTCCTAACACAGGGTCATATTTTTATTTGTGATTAGATAAGTAGTGTTCTGTCTACAGTGACCCTCTCTCTCAAGTAACGAAAAAAAAAAACAACAAACAAACAAAAGTGCTTGCCTTTTCATCCCAAGGGATTCTGCAATTTAGATGACTGACATGCATTTTGAAAAGTTGTGGACGTTTATGGTATAATTGCATCACTAAGGGACGGACCATTGGAAATAACCGGAGGTGGGGTGACAATTCCCCCAAAAAAGATTCCTGCAAGGGAAACTTGTCTACAAAAAATCCTGCAAGCGATGTTACCTAAAAACAATAAGTCATTTGCCCTACAAAAAATTCATGCACCAAAAATTTTTCACCCCCCCCCCCCCCCCTCCTCCCCACTCCGGTTATTTCTAATGGTCCGTCCCTAACTTGTGTAGGTACTATTTTCCACTCAGCAACAAAAGGTTTTTAAAAGCTGAATCAAACGTAATACGTTAACAAGTGAAAAGAACCCATGAGAATTTTGGCCATTTTTTTTTTCTGGAGATAAATTATGCAATTCATTAGCCTGAGAAACGAGCTGCCATTTCGCGACGTCATCACTTGTTTCCCCGAGTAATGACGTTTGAGGAACGAACCCAGAAATTCCATACTGATGACGTGTCATTACCCAGATCTCGGTAGTGCTTTTGATTGGTTGAGGCAAATGTCCCTCTTGACACGACCAATCGGAGCACCTAGGCAGTGACGCGTCATCACTATGAAATTTCTGCGCTCATTCCTCAGACTCCGGAGGGAAACCAGAGGTGATGTCACAAAATGTAAACTCTTTTCTTAGGTTAGCACTTCATAGAAATTCAGTATTTGTGATTCTGGGTTTTTTTTTGTTTCTTTTAGCTGGCAGTGTTCTCATCTTTGTAACCAAGAAGGCAGATAGCGAAGAGCTTGCAGCAAAATTGAAGACTAAAGATTTTGACGGTAAGAGGCAATGTGCAAGAAAGAAGTTAATTAAAGTTAATTAGCGGGTATTTCCTGTAAAAGGGCAGTTGATTGAGATAAAATACGTAGATGCGAAGATGATGTCAGTAAATCAGTTTACCTTTTGAGTGTGGATTGTTTCTCGTCCATATTGGAAAATTTCCTTTCAACCATACTGCCCCTTATAAAACCCCCCACCCCTCCTCCCACACACACATACAAGCACTCCCAGTTGTATGCCCATAAACCCGCAAACCAAAAATACATCGGATTATAAGCCTTCCCCCCTCCCCCCTCAAACTTGTTTTGAAATGGAATTCAATTTATTATGACTATTTGAAGCCTACTTAAAAACCAGTACATGTAAATGCAAACCGCATTTTGATCGGCATCGCTGCTATAGCTTGTTCCAATAGTTTATACGGTTCTTTCATTCCGGTTATATGCCCCTTCGAACGTAAGCACCTCCGTCTATAAGCCGTCCTAAAACCCCTTACAAAGATGGCCCCAGTTGTTCAAACGTTGGATAGTGCTATCCACCAATAAATCACTACCCAGCGGATAAATATTGGGGAAACCAATTGCGCTATCCAGTGGAGAGAGAGATTTATCTTAACAACTAGGGCCTGATGGCAGGTTATCCTTACACGAATGGTCGAGTATTTTATATGATGCTTGATCATTTTTTTTTTGCTCGCGCATTTAGTGTTGTTGTTGCATGGAGACATGGACCAGTTTGAAAGAAACAAAGTCATCAACGCTTTCAAGAGACAGGAGGTTCCAGTCTTAGTAGCAACCGATGTAGCAGGTGGGATTCGTAGCCAGTTGTCTTACAGATAGAGATAGATCTGCATAGAGATGTTTATTCTCACACGCTGTTAGCCCGTTCTTTACATTTATTAATGGGGACTTTAAGTAACTAGATTAAAATAAAACTAGAACGTTGAAGTCCTGGAGGTCAAATGGCAACCGGAAGCTGACATTTCCTCTCTTTCAGTGTTCGTATTTGTACATCGAACTTCCGGTTGTTATTCATGTCGTCCGGGATGTCAGCGTTTTCGTTGCTTAAGCTTACTAATACCTCATGTATGTTCCATTTTCAGCTCGTGGATTGGATATCCCGTCGATCAAAACAGTAATTAACTATGATGTTGCACGTGATATTCACACGCACACGCACCGGATTGGTCGAACCGGAAGAGCGGGTAATTACCTATTACATTCACCCATAGAGCCAATAGGAGACATGAAATGCTAATTCTAACTCTCGAGTCTGTTGATAAAATTTTATAAGGTGTGAACGTAAGAACCCCTGTATGCAAGAAACCCTTGAACGTAAGAAATCCTGAAAGTAAGAACCCCTGAACGTAAGAACCTGTGAACCTAAGAACCCCTGAACCTAATTAAGAAGCCATAAACGTAAGAACCCTGGATGTAATAATTTACCAGCTTTTCTGGACACAGGCCTCCCCAGAGGGAATGTGCACCACTCGTAAAGGTTGGCCACACCACCGGGGTCTACGACCCCCACTCTTTTCGAATAGTGATGTGGGTTCTTTTACGTCCCACAAGAACAAATCAGTGAAAGTGCTGTGAGACGGGACCTACGGTTTTTCGTCGTTATCCGAGAAGACTAGAAAGTCTAACCATGAGCAGATGTCATTACAAAGGCAGCACTTTCTTCTCAGTTATTTAAAGACCCTGAGTGTTGGTCCGGTCGGGGTTTGAACCCGCGACCTCCCGCTCGGCAGACCGGCGCCCTCCCAACTGAGCTAACCAGGCGAAGGTATAAATATAACATCCGAACGTAAAAACCCCTGAACTTAAGAATCCCTGTAGCGGGGTTTGGCTA
Organism: Porites divaricata; assembly: GCA_038088405.1. Classification (NCBI taxonomy): domain Eukaryota; kingdom Metazoa; phylum Cnidaria; class Anthozoa; order Scleractinia; family Poritidae; genus Porites; species Porites divaricata. Next base: position 175,836 of record JBBMOI010000027.1, read on the forward strand.
CTTGATTTTGTCTTTTCTTGTCCAGGCGAGAAGGGCGTGGCTTACACCCTTATAACACCAGCGGATCAGAACTTTTCAGGAGACCTCGTGCGGAACTTGGTGAGTTCTAACAATAATTAGCTACCTTAGGTAGTAATTACGTTGCACTGTTTACCTTCAGAAGAGTAAGGTGTTCCAAATATTTGGAACTCGATGACCTCATAGTGAGACAGACAGAGCAGTTACTCCTTATTTCCTCATATTTTCCAAATTCTGGGTCCTCTTTATATTTGAAATATCATTTTCGTTAGTTGCTTTTTACTTTTACGTTGTGGTCATTTTAATTCCTGATAGCCAATTTAGTGCGTCACTTCATGTGACCATTTTTGTCAGAAAGGTCAAGAAGTTCCCTAGAATCTAGCATGTTCCTTTAGATCTAGTATCGTTAAAAGGTAATCGGTCTGTGTGGTAAGTAAAACCACACCGTAAAATTCCGAAAATAAGCCCCTCCAAAAATAAGCCCCCCAAAACAGTAACGCAAAAAACCCTCCGTTAAATCGCCCCTCCAACAATAAGCCCCCGGAGGCTTGTCCTTAGAAAATTGCCCTCAAATACAAAGTAAAACAAAGCAAAAACTGTAAATTTACTTCCAACTATAAGGCTTGCCCAATCGATTTTAAAACACAAATTTCCCTCCGTAGAAAAGCTCCTCCAAAAATAAGCCCCTCAAAAAGGGCCTTTGAAAAATATAGGCCCCGGGACTTATTTTCGGAATTTGATGGTACACTGTTGGTTCTGAATTCTTTTGGGAGCTTAAACTATCTAATTTTTTTCTCCTTTAGGAAGGCGCTAATCAAGTAGTGCCAGACGCTTTGATGGAAATGGCCATGAAGGTTTGTACTTCATGTAACTGTTATCGAACAAAAGCCTTTTCTTTTCGACTGCCAGAGTGTTCCAAATTATTAAATTCAGTGTTGTTCTCTTCTTGGTTACAGAATTCGTGGTTTCGCAAGTCTCGTTTTCAACACGGAAAGGGAAAGGCCAGCGGCAGAGAAGGAAGACCGCGCATGCGTGAAAGACCCGGCTTAGGAATGCACGGATCATCCGTAAGTTGTCTCAGTTATTGCAAAAACTTTGCGAAGTGGAGCAATAAAGTAAATAATTAACTGTTGAATACATAAGAGGACGCTGAGCTCTGTAAAAAGAATGGAATATCTTAGAGGAGGGCTCCATCACGGCTAACGGCTATTTGACACCTTTAAGAAATTAGTTGTTTTGTCGGGGGATAGGATTGAACAAATATAGAAAGTTTCAACAAGCAACTCCCTCAAAATTGCTATTGGGGCAATGAACATGTGTCTTTGACGAGGACAGTTAAGAATCAGCCTAGCTTCCGGCAATCGGCTCCCTAAAATGTGAAGATTTTGTGGTCGCTCAGGAGTGATTGCCATTTAACCTATCTCTACTGAAGTACAACACACTGTTTATCGTACAGGTTAAGAGAATAGGCAAATGTATCAGCCAGAGAATGTTATGATATATCCCCAAATTCTCTTGACTAATATTTAAAGGATATATCTTGCCCGCCAGAAAGGAGAATCACGAATCAGATCCATATAGAGATGAAGGGTCAAGCCTGATATATAATTATATAGTCGTCCAGATCGTCTCGATCGCTCATCAGTAGTCTAAAAATGTGTTCATGCAATCGCACATGGAGGTTCGACTATTTTTCACACTAAGTTATTTTGTTTTACGAAAACTGGTTTGCCATAATTTTTGTTGATCGATGGACTCAATGCAAAAATTGCTGTTGGATTAATATTCTTTTGTTTAAAAATTAACTTGACTAGCCTGGCTTGAGATCATGTCCTGAAGAACGAGGCTAGTCAGGCTAATTTTAATTCAAACGAAAAAAATTTATTCCAGCAGCCATTTTTTGGATCGGGTATATTGTCCTTTTAGTAAAGTATCTCTATTTGCACAGGAAACCCAGGTCAGTGACAGCAGGGGGGCACAGCACTCCACTCCAAACTCCTCGCCCTCACCATACTCGTCATCTGTGTCATCATCATCATCGTCTCGTGGAGTGTTCGGTTCATCGGCGATAAATGATCGCACGTCAGCTCTCAAGGCAGCTTTCCAGGTAAAAATTTTAAAATTTGAACTTCTGGGTCCAGTTATTTGAAGATCGAATAGCGCTAACCTTGGGTGAAATTTTAATGCGGCTTTCTTTTTCTTTTATTCAAAAGCATTTTCTCGGATAATTTTCTCTATTCATTTTCTAGCATCCGACCATCAAATTGTAGACTAAACGACTTTAACTTAACTTTCCTTTTAAGCTTTCTTATCTGAATTCAAATTTTGCACTAACCCTGGGTTATCTTAAGAGCCAGTCTCTGTAAGATCCTCATATCGAGTTTTGCCCACAAAATAGATTTCGCTCATAATTTTTCTGTAGACTTCTTTTAATAAGTATATAACAAATATGACACTAGATTGGAGAAATTCGCTTCTGTAAAATTTTTTTGACGAATTTTCTTTCGGCACCACATGAGGGCCTGAGATGCTTGTGAAATATGCAAATTTTGTCAAAATTCAAACGATTGTTCCGGATAAAAGAGTGCGACCCAAAGCTTCAAATTTACTAGTTCCTTTAATTGAGCCTTTATCTTTAAAATAATACAGGTCAGAATCATCGACACCTTTTCGTTTAGAAAATCTGAGGAAACACACTTAGCCACTTTGACCCATTTAGCGAAACATGCGATTTTAGCCAAATTCAGTGGATTAAATCTCAAAAGTGGCTCACACTTACTGGCTCTCCTGCATATCACTGTGTAGTTCAATCCTTCAGCTACTGAATCGTGTTAAAAGTTTTGGCGGCCATTCAGTTTCGGTCGAGGGGTGAGTGACGAAACTTGCCTTACTTGGCCATTTCGCGGACGTTTTGCCATCGCGAAGTTCAGAAGGATTGTCAGAATAGAAAGCGAGAAATCGGTTATAGCCACTCGAAAATTGTCCATTCCTAAAGACTGCATACTTTAAATCACTGTTTTCCATGTGGCTATGGTTCTAACCCAACGAAGAAGGGGGAGAAGGCGGTGAACGTGAGCTTTGTAATTGCTGTCCGCCATGTTTTTGCAGTGTTTGAGAACGTAAGGAATCCGAAATCCGAAATGCGGAATTCGCAACCCTTTTCTTTTCGCTATTTGTGGAAAATCATTTCGCATTTACAATATTTTTTGTATCTCTTTTTTTTAATCATCAAATATTAAGCAGGAAGTCTCAGAAGTCTCCTTAGCCCGCTGTAGGCACTAGGGGAATTCCCTATCCAAACTGTCGCTGCTGTTGAAAGATGTCTCAATTTAATTATTTTACTTCTCATTAAAGAACGGCTGAACAGTGCAGATGTGAAGTGTCAATATGTCGTTTTAAACTTATATTATTTTCCTCGCTCTCGCTATTTTTCCTCGTCTTTTCCTTTCTAAGTGCGTGATTTTCGGGATCAGTGAGAAACGAACCTTCTTGGCCTAATAATAATATTACCAGTAAGTTGTTACTTCTTTGCACTCCAAGAAATGTGAATGTTTTTAAATAGCCTGAGAATGACTTTTCTGGAGTTTAGAACAAATCGCTGTGGAGATTAATTCAGGCTCACAAAGTTAACGGGGATGACTGTAAACAAGCTCTAGCATGTGATAGGGAACGCCCTCTTTCCCTCGTGCCGCTGCGCCCTTACTCCCGCTCATGTCTCAGCTCTTATATACCGTGGGTTTTTAGCAAACTTTCTTTGCTGTGGAAAACATTTCAACAAACTGAATTGAAACATTAAGCCTCTCACATGAGGTCGCCTTCAAAAAGCAAGTAGGTGATTAGGCAAACATTTTTTTTTTTCACGTCATGCAAAAATCTTAAACTTGCTTAGTGGCCTGGCTATTCTCGCATGAAGTTCATTCGATGATACAACTCAGAAATCTTCAATGTTCGAACACTGGAAAATTTTGCAAGAGGGCTGGGTAAATGCCCTTGACACCCTTTATGACTTATTCTTGGTACTTAATAATCTTCTTTGTAAGGGTGAGAGCATAAACAAATACAACACGTTTTCACAGCAACGATAAATAGAAGGGTCATGTAGCAGCTGCTCGGAAGATTAGTCACCAATGGTTCGTTTCCCTAACCC
>JBBMOI010000027.1:185000-205000 GCA_038088405.1 Porites divaricata
TAATCGCGTCATGGATGTTCCTATATGATCATGTCGATCACCTGAGCACATTTTGAGACTATGCGAGTAGATCCGGACTATGGAAATCAGGGTTCAGTTTATCGTTGTTTGGTACAACTTTTACCACAGAAACGTTTTAAGACTTGTAGCTAATACAAAAGATCAAAACAGCTGCTTGCTACTGTTTGACTTTAAAAGGAGATTGCATTTTGTTGTCATCTACCGAGTCTCGATTTACATCACCAAACGTATATAAATGGGGCTAGCAATAGGCTTCAATTAAAAAACTTGAAAGTTATTAATTGAAGAAAGACTCGACAGACTTGACAATAAAATGTTCATACTGGAAAGGATGGAGCGATTTTCGTATGACCTTGAAATGAAAGCGCACGAACAAAACAGAAACAACAAACGAACGGAAATAGCGCGATTTGATTGGTTTATCGAACGGACAGACAAACGCGCCTGGCCTTTCATTGGTTAAGCGAATGCTCAGGTGAAAAAACTTCATGCCCGAGAACTTTCTTGAAATCAACCGATACTTCGCTTTGAAGTCATACTACAACACGATTGGCCAATCGAACAATGCCTTCTCCATATTAGGGTTTCTTTGGCGGGAAAACGAAGAGGCCATGTTTTGATCTTTTCATCCATTGGCTGATGAAACAAAGAACGAACACTTACCGAAACCTTTTTTCAAGGTCGTACGAAAATCGGTCTAGTACATTACTCGTTCTGTGATTGGTTAGATCTATAGGGCTGCTCCTCCATCTCACCACTGCGATGAAATAAATCGTCAAGTAACAGCAGCCATGTCCCTGCAACCGTTATTGGTCTTGTCACGCATTACTGTAACGATCTGTGGCGTGACAAATAACGGCTGTCCCACGTTCGCTAGCCTGCGAGCAAGCTCTTTATTTTTGAGGGGGTGAAAGGGGTTATTGCGTGATACGGGATTAAGTACTTTTAATTTTCGTGAAAGGTGAAAATACGAAAATTAAAATCTGTAAACTAAGTGGTTTGCTTGTCGTGATACGTGAACTTTAAAATCTTTTTTCCGATATTCGTGATTTTCAACTAATTTTTTCGTAAATCAGAGTTTTAACTGGAAACAAATTTTACATTGAAGCCAGTGGACCTTCAAATGAAAGTTTTTTATAGGTCTAAAAAGACTTAAAAACCGGTTATTTAAATGTAGTGTAGCCAGAGTTTAACAAACCGTGTTCTAAACCATTTTCAGTTTTCTCACACCTTGATCTTAACACCGGTCATCGTGAACGTTTCATGGCAGCAACAGGGTAGCCTGGAGAAACATTTAATTTCTTAAAATAACTCACTAAAAAAAAAAAGAAATCTGGAAGCCCAATGATTTCTTAAACCGCGCCCTGAGTTGGGCTTCGCTTTAAATAACCGGCCCTTGCAGTCAGTCGTTTCCAGATTTGTCGTCCTAAACTATGACCTAGCTTGCGAGAGCAGACAATTTTTCGGCTCTTGTTTCGCCTGCCTAGAAAAAAGTGTCTGCGATCTCGAGCTGGGGAGTCAGTATTTTTAACCAATCATATATTCAACTCCTATTTTCGTGGAGCTAACACACGTGGGGTTTGCGTGGGGATCTCGGTTGCAATGACCGACAGTTTTTAAATTAGAGGGATAAGTTTTTAAATTGGAAAGACTAATGTATTATCATGATGTTCTTCCCAAATCTGTGAGATCCATGGGTTTTCTCGGAGGTAAAGAACGAATTCGAATACCCATAAATAGTAAGCGTTCGTCCCTTGAAGCTCTTAAGCCCCACATTATTGAGTACGCTGGCGGATCCATGGCGTCAGACCCGACGCTTGTTTGAGACTGAAATCCTTACTTCGACAGGATCGTATATAACTTTTTTTACTCGCTGATTAACCGGTTTAATGAAACGCGCGTTGGATTTTGCCACTGAACATCGGCATTCTGAATAGGTCCAGCCACAGGCAGCCCAAGCTCGAAAAATGTTATGCAACAATGCCGATGCTCGTCGCTGCGCATTGTTAGAGCTTGGGCTACCTGTGGTCCAGCCTTGCAGAGTCCTTGTACTTCGGAAATTTCCGTGAAATGTGAAAACGGAATTTTAATCCTCGTGATGCGTTATTTCTACTTTTTAATGTCCGAGATACGTGCGTAGGACTCTCCTTTACCCCCCTAATTTTTGTAATGGCGAGCAAAGCTAACCGCGGATTCTCCTTTCGTATGCCTCTCTCACGTGACCTCTCACGGTGTCCTCAAATGAGAGCTTGCTCACCGGCTACACGTTCGTGTGAAAAGAACGCGTGACGAAGTTCTAAGAGCATCTTCGTGAGGCCAAGACTGTCACGTCCTGATCCTGAACCACTTCCTTTTTGGTTTAAAATCCACATACAACTTTGCACTCCCAATGGTGGGCGTAAGTAAACATTGTCGAAACTTTTCAAAATCGTGGAGATTTTTTCGTAGTTCATTCACACCCTAGTCTCCCACGCAGCTGTTTTTGCCTCGTCACGCAATGCTCCTCCTCAGGTTTCTTGGAAAGAGTTTTGTTTTGTGTTTGTTTGTTTGTTTATTTCTTATTTCTTGTCATGGAACAGACCAGCTTCATGTCCTCTTACTGGGAGACAAGCAGCCAAAATCAAGATTAACATAATTAGAGTTTAAAATTCTCCACAGTATAATCTACCCGCTAGAAAGAAAAGAAAGAAAATCTCTGAGGGATGAAAACGCTAAAGTCACGTTTCACTAGCTTATGATTGTGCTTGGCCTGTCAACACCGTATTTCCTGCTGTTTGATGAAGTTCAGTAGCACTGCCTTTTCGTCGTTGTGATTGGCTCTTCCCACTGTCGGCGCGAAAAGTCTCCTCTGGGAACCGTTTTAATTATAAATCTACTCAGGGAAGGGTTGACTCCAAGTGTCCAAGGGCTTGTATGGACTTCAGACCCTTCAACAATCACAAAAAGTCAGTTTTTATTTAGCCTGTTCCAGGCTCCGAGATAGTGGTGAAAAGTCGTTCAGTAAAAAGAAATGCGAAAAACGCGCGGGGGCTGGGGAGAGACAAGGCGCCACCGCCACCACCGCCACCGCCACCGCCCCGTTTCCCAAGTCTCGTCCGTCTTATTTTCGCTTTGCTCGTTTTAATACGTCCGCACTATACTATCTGAGAGCCTGGCACAGGCTAGTTTTTATTGTACAATCAAAGACGAATATAGCCCCTCGCTGTACCTCGCTTTAACAAGAAAAAACCCTTCTAGAAAAGCATTGGTTAGATTCAGAATAAGTAGTCATCAACTTAGAATTGAAACAGGTAGATACGAAAAAATCCCTCGCGATGAAAGGATATTTTACTTTTGTTCAGGTAACAAAATTGAAGATGAAAATTCTTTCTTACTAGATTGTAAGGTTTATTCTCAGATCAGAGACACGTTTTTCTCCAAACTAGAAACTAAAATACCTGACTTCAAATCACTTTCACATGATACTTTAATATCTCTTCTTATGAATTCTTCTGATTATTTGATTAACTGTCAATTAGTTTCATTTATCTCACAATGCTTTGAATGAAGAACCAAATTGATATCAATGAATGAATGAATGAGAGCTGTAACGTTTTGTAATGTTTTGCACGTACTAATTAGTTGCATTAATTCTTAAATTTAGACTAATAGCTTTTGCAATACTGTAATTCATTTATGGTCGTGCAAATAAAGCATTTGTTGTTGTTGTTGTTGCATGGGAGGTGGAAGTTCCATTTGATTGGCTCCTGGGAGTGTACAATACAATACAATCGCTAAAATCGATCGGACTTCAGGAAATAATAGCGCAGAAAGCAAGAACACGACATGCCAAAAAGACGTTCTTTATTTTACAAAATTCTGGGAACAAAAGGGAATAAATATCTTTTTGAATCTATACTGCCGGGAATCCTTATGTTTACTTTATGTAGCCTGTGCCAGGCTCTCAACAGTGGGGACGTATTAAAACGAGCAAAGCGAAAATAAGACGCGTGCGACTAAGGGGGCGGTAGCGGCCCCCCTCAGGCTCTCCCCAGCCACTATCTCAGAGCCTGGAACAGGTAACTTTGTAGCCTGCGTGGCAGGCGTTAAAAGGGGAAGGTCTCGCGCGTGGTCTCGCGCCCTAATTCCCTTCCCCTTCCCTTTCGAACGCCTGCCACGCAGGCTAGTAACTTTGTGAAATTGTGCCTTAAACTGAACTTGGGCTTCCTGTGATGAAAATAGCCTTCGTGCAAGGTACCGGTAGTCCCATCAAAACAGGGATCAATGATTCGACCACAGGCAACCCAAGCGCACTATGTGAAGATTCTAGAATTATTGCTGTATTATCTGATGCCAAATAAATGCAAAATCTTAAAGATATGAAGTCCTCTTGTTTGTCTATCTGTACTAGTAGCCTTTTCAGATAACGAAGATCGATATTACTTGTGATTCGGGCCCTTACTTTCGAATTTTATAATTTTATCACATGTAAAACACAAACAGCGGTGATAAACATATCAAACTTACGCATTTTAATAACTTGACGTTTCGTATGCTACGCAACATACATTTTCAAAAGTGGAATAAAGACCGTTACAATTTTATGAAAACTATATATGAAATGTAAATAAGGGGTCTGGAAACGAGATTAAGAAACATCTGTTTCTTAACCGGTAAAACAATAAAAGCTTAAGCTAATTAGTAAAGTATCAGCTTCTCACTGCTGACGTTTACATTAAGGGCCGGCTTAAGTTCTTGGATAAACAAAGTCATGATAGGAAAACGGAACATTTCAGGGCTCTCACTAAGAATGACTCCACATCAGCCATTGCTGACCATATAAGAGCCACAGGTCACAACATCAAGTGGGATCATTTTGATATTCTAGCTTCCGGTAAAACAAATTATCATTGTAAAATAAAAGAAACTTTGTTTATCCAAGAACTTAAGCCGGCCCTTAATGTAAACGTCAGCAGTGAGAAGCTGATACTTTACTAATTAGCTTAAGCTTTTATTGTTTTACTGTTAAGAAACAGATGTTTCTTAATCTCGTTTCCAGACCCCTTATTTACATTTCATATATAGTTTTCATAAAATTGTAACGGTCTTTATTCCACTTTTGAAAATGTATGTTGCGTAGCATACGAAACGTCAAGTTATTAAAATGCGTAAGTTTGATATGTTTATCACCGCTGTTTGTGTTTTATTCCTCGTTAAACTACGATAGCCCAAGAACAAAAGCCTTTATCACATGTATTCGAAGCTACATGACAAGACGCAATCCAGCAACGGCCGCCATAATGTACGACCGTACACTAAGGTTGTCAATCCAAAGGAAAACCTAAATTGTTTTAAGAGTCGGTATTGACAAGGATATAGCAAATTTAACATATTCCCCCCGGCGGATAAAGGCAATTTGATATACTTAATCGCTAAGAGTCTGTCTGTTTTGTCGAAGTTAGGTGTCTGGGTCACGATTATTTGTTATTATTTGCAGAGACCCGGCATCATTTCAATATCGGCATTTAGCACAAACCAAGAATCTCAGAACGCTAAGAAAAAAAATAATCATGATCACGCGAAATATTGGTTAAAAAAGTTTCCTTACCTTTATTTCATAGCCACTCTGTGTCCTACGACCGGTTATTCCTTACATAGGGCGATTCCAGGGATATGATAATTTATCACATGCTTCCCATGTGGGCCTTATACCATAGCGACGCAGGATTAAATCAGCATTTTGAGTAAGAAAAAGCTTATTTTAAGTCTATATATAGTCTTTGCAATATGATATGGAGAAGGTTGTTTTCCTTTCCTCCTATCTCTTAATTTGAGTGACAGTGAGTAACATTCAAGTACGTGCACGTGACGCAATTTAACAACCGCATGGAGAAAAGCGGCTCGTGTAACGCATTGCGGCGTGTTGTCGGGTAGTTCTTCCGAGATTCGTCACAGCTGCACCATGTACAAGTCAATGGACAGCACGCCTCCAATTTCGGCGAAAGAAGGTATTCTATTCCAAATTTCTTTACTTTTGTGCACGGAATTGAAGTATTGTTTTATGTCGCATTTCCATGCATGAAGCTTTTCATGCTCCACTGTTAAAGCGGTGGACAAACGAGCTCTAATTCTGAGAAGATATACACCCAGAGGTTGCTCCCGTGAACCATGTTTCATAGCCTGCAGTGCACTATGGTAAACCCTTTTGTAGCAGGAAGTTTTAATTAGTCTTGTTCACACGTTCATTGAAATAAAGGAGACCATTTGTGAAAAGGCAATGGAAGCATCAGCAGCGTTTGCTTTCTAGGTTTTTAGGCTTGTTGTGGGCACATAATTTATAATCATGCATCATTCTTCTCTGAAGCAACCTTAATTGAAATAGGTATATATAACTCCGTTTCTAATTGATATTTTGTGCGTCTTGTGTATTTCATGTGACCATATTCGACACTGATATTGACAAACATTTGAATTCTGTTTGTTTCATTTATTTCACATCATAAGTTAATACACTCGTGAAGGTAAGAATCGAAGGTATAATGAAATTCATTAAGTCCCTCTTCCTCAATACATGTCTTAAAAAGGTGCAACTTTTCAGGCACACGGTTTTTTTGAGCTGCCATTTACCTTGCTTATCTTGTCACTCAGACAGTGCGGTTTTTAAAAAGCAAATCGTGGAATACTCTAGTAAAATTCGCTAGTCTGTAATTTGTTGTGCAAAGTTCATATTGGATTCATATTAAACTAACGAAAATTTTTTTTGCTTTTGTACAAAAATTATAGATATATTTTGAGTTTTGAATTTTTAACCTGACGATGATTGTGCATTTTATATGATACAATGTTACGTAATTTTGTGTGCTGAAGACCCGCCAGGAGTCATATTTTAAGCGATGTTATTTACTATTTTCAGCTCGAGCAGCGCCGCATTTTTTTTCTTTTTCTTTTTCTTCTCTTTTTTTTTTTTTTGCCGTTTCCTAAACAACAGCCCAAGTCGGTTCATGAACGTGTTCTAGAAAGTTCTGATGGAGAGTGGCCTTTTATACAACATCCATGTTTATACGTATCGATCGATCGATAAATAACTTGCTGATGAGCAAATGACTCTCGAGAAATTGCAAATATCAGCCAATGAAACGCAAGTTTAGAACAGGCCGTCTCCGAGGGACTGTTATAAGGGATGTTGTCATTGGTCGAAAGAGGGAATGACAAAATGGCGGTGTGAATCAAGAAACCAGACAACAACTATCACCGGTAGGTCGTACTTTATCCGCTTTTCTGTGGCGTATATCTATCATATTCTTAGTTTATGTTAAGCTGAAGTAGATGGTGCTTTCTTAAGGTATATTTATGTCACTGAAAACTCTGAATCTTGTCATAGATTCCATTTTTCAACTTTGCTTTACAACTCTCACTTTTTATCATGGGGTGATTTGATACGACAGGGCTATTTGGCGATAGTGTACCGATCTTTTTGTTCGGTTTTTGTTTCAAAAATTCGCAATTCTTTTTCGTATCTGACAGGGGTTGTTATAGATCGTTGTTTAGTTTTTTTGAATGGATTACTTATTAATAAACTATTAAAACTCCCTTTGTGCATGGGGTGACATTTGTGAAACCGTTATTAGGACCGTATGGGTTTGTAGACAGTATAAGTGTCCAAATTTCAAACCTTATCACGAAGTCGCAGTTTCAAAAAGTTGTTAGATGTCGGTCGAAATTTTGTGTAATGACATTTTTCCCTTTTGCATAATTTCTAGGGAGTTAAAGATCAATATAAAGCACTGCTATTACACTGCAGTTTGCCTTCTTTGTTGTCATGGATACTCCCTATTACCACCATATCCTTGTCTCGTTAAATTATTTCTAATAATGTTTAAGGGTTGGCCATTTCTCATGAGTGATCACTAAGTACGGTTGACTCAAATAACTCGGAGCTTAAAGGGGCTGTGTCACGGCAGTCCAATTCATTTTGTTTAATTTTGCCAGTTACTCGCCCTCAGTCATTGTGTAAGCAAAGGAATTACTTGTAAATGACACAAGCAGAGATTCGAGACAAGCAAATGTCTCCTGAGTATTATTTTTGAAGTTGCAAACAGCAGAGGTCAACTTCGGAACAGTTTTCCAAAACCCTAATTTCAATCTGTTTCAATCTTCTTCAGTTTTGGCCATGTGTGGCATCTGTTGTGTTATTTTAGAGGGTGTCAATGGGGTTAACTGTTTAACGTATAAAGGCCTTTTTTTGCTATCGTAAGTGTATAAATTACATAATATTTACTGACAAGCATATAAAAACATGTGATTTTTAAGCGTATATGGAGCAAAGTAAATACACAAAAGACCTAAAAGTAAGAAATTGATACCAAAAACTGAGGCTTTTCTAAGAATAACACGATTATTTAGATTAGGGAATGAAAAAAGGCCTTTTTTGGGAATATTCACTTGCTTCCCGTCTTTCTGTGACATTTCATGGTATTTGCTGTGAGGAAAGAACACTGAGTATGTGACTAATTCAGCTACAGTGTGTGTCATGCTTGTAACCCCTTTGGACGGTACAATTGTTGAATTCCTAACACACCTTGGAGACTTGTTCGGTAACTTTGGAATTCATTTGCGAGGCGAGACCGGTGTGGAAGTCTACCTTTGTAGAAGCGCAAACCTGTCTACAGGGTGTTACAAGGTTCCTTAAAAGAGGTAGTCTCAGATGTACAATTGTTGGTTTTCACATGACGTCACTAAAATCCAAACTAAAAAACTATCGATCCTACCGAGATTTTACTTTCACGAAGCATTAGAGCAGCTGAAAACTAATTTTCATACAAATGTTCGCTTCAAAAGGGTTCTTGCATGGTTTTGTCATAGAGGACGCTTGAATTTCTGAGTTTTTGCGTGACGCGGCAGTTATATGACGGCCAAGAGAGCTGTCATGAAGGTTAAAAAAATGACTTATTTCAGGAAATTTTGCTATTTAAACAGGTTATGTATTAGAAAAAGTATAACTTTAATGTTTATGAGTTTCTCAAGGAATAATTTCATGCTTTTGTAGCAAAACTCGGTAACAGATGTTTCTGTTGGTTTCCGTCCGCCATGTTGGAGCTCATCCAGGTGAGCACCAGCATGGCGTCTCCATACAAATCTCTATAAGTTTGGGTAAAACATTTCTTCGGATATCTCATATACGAAATATTCCTCTGACCTGAATCTTGGCGAGGGTCTTTGTACATGTGCCTCCTTTCATTTTCCAGATTCTGGACTTTATCTATTGGACGGTTTTGATTTTTATTTTGATCTATTTTGAATGGCGTGACACTGAAAACCAGCAATTGATCATGAAGATTGGTTCAGAAAGTCACAAGGCCATTTAATCCTTTGAGCTTGTGTTAAAAAGCATTACCTGTCTTCTAAAAGCATCAGAATTTATAAGCCCAGATGCTACAAACGCGATCAAGCTACAGTCTCTATTGACTTTGGTCGTGGAGAACCTTCACGCAACCACGAATGAAACATCCAGCACCAAGTTTGCTGGACTACTGCCGAGATTTGGAAAATGTAGCGAGAGAATCTATTAAGGGAATAACAAACTGGTCTACCAAACACTTCGCCCACTGGAAGTCCTATTATTCATTCCAGAGCTTGCAATCAGCTGGCACATTGCCCATCTCAGCCCGCGTGGGCTATAAACCTACATGTACCAATCTAGGAAGAAGAAGTCATCGAAAAAAGGAAGAGGAAGTCTTCGAACAGCATGACTCTGATTTTGATTCCAATTTATGTTTGCCTCAACTAAGAATGAGGAGATGGAGTGTGATGTTGTGGTGCCTTCTACCTTGAAAAGGTGAAATTGGCACACAGATAAAAGCAGTGGTTAGGCTGGATTTGTAAGACCTCTTGTAAGAAACTACTGGTAATATTCAGGCTGCTTCGAGGGGCTCGCGTGCTTTGCGCGTGTAAGACTCTTACAGCACGCTTTACCAATTTTGAGGAAAAAACCGACTGTTTTGCAGTCTAGCTTCGATATAGTGTTCAAGAAAATTGCAAACTGGAAAGTGGGATAAAACTTGTTTTTGGAAGTCTTGAAGATAAGTGATTTGTAAAAAACTACCATATAAACGGCCATAACTGTCTGCGGGACTCAAAATAATTTTGCAAATTAACTGACTAAACATTTTTTTTCTGCTTACCGACTAAGTGCCGATTTTTGAGCTGTTTACTGACTAAGTAGCATTTTTTTTTAGCTGTTTACTGACTACAGCTATATATACCCCATTGACACCCTCATTTTAACCTTCCTTTAATGTTTTAAGGGTTATTTTTACGTTTCTCTTGCCCAGCAAGAAAAACTTGTCCCGCATGACCTGACTGGACTTTTTTCAAGCCCTGCTCCTTGAGTAGCTTTCTACAGGATTTATATTCTCCAGCACCACTTTAATATTCATGTGGAATGTATACATATTTGTAAATTTTGTTAATCAGATTTGTTTTTGACTTTGGTATGTGATTCATTGTAGATGTCAAGAAGTCAACTCTGATGAAGGACATATGGAATGTTCAAAACAGTTATTATGCGAAATACTGCTATTGAGTACATTCAAATGGGTGATATGGAAGATAATGCAGAGCGTTTTGAATTCAGTAATGGTAGTTTTTTGTTTTATTTTGTTCGATGGAACATACTGTAAACACCTTACGACCTTTATTATAAAGATACCCCGATGAAAACAAGGTCATCACCTGCCGTTTACAATCAACTCTCGCCTTGCGGGTACCCCCTTGTAGCGGACGCTTGCTATTACTGACAAAATCCAGATCCCTAGCAAAAGTTATAGGGGTTTGACTGGAAATGACTCCTGTTATTACGGACTCATGCTATTACGGAATTACGGACACTTTCTTGGTACCAAAGTGACAATTTTATTGTTTTGACTCTAGATAAAGCGGACACGCTGTACTTCTCATATAACATAATTACATACAATTACAGTCTGCTGTTCATCATTTGCCAAAATACATTTCAAAAGATTTTCAGAATGTTTATTTTCACATCAGTTCCTTAAATTGTCTGCACAGTCATCCTCACTTCCTCACTTGATCTTGCGCGTTTTTCTTCCGGGCTATTTAGGAGAGCTCAAGCCCTCGTTCCAGCAGTTTTGGTACTGTTGATAAGTTCGTATAGATATTTTGGGTTACTTGCCATATAGCTCATGAATAAATAACAGGAATCTCAAGCCACAGCCCGCCACCTCTGTTAATCCTTTTCCCGCAAATTATGGCTAGCCCTCTGTAGTTGTCCCTGTTTAAAAAGCAGGACAGATTTCTAAATGTGGTATCAGACACTGTTTTAAGGAGAAATTGTTTAAGATTACAGTTTCAGTTCACTTCATTACATTTTGTTGTTCAATGCAAAAATTAAAGAACTGCATTGATCAATGGTGCTAGTGTTAGTATAAGTAGCCCATTTAAACCTTGCGAACATAGTTAATGCTCTTTATAATATTGTTCTATTTTAACAGCACGGCACTTTTTTTCTTCCACCCCACTATTACGGACTCTTGCTATTACCAACATAAAACTGCGGTCCCGAGGGTGTCCCCTATAACAGGAGTTGACTGTATTTGCTATGGCATTGGTTTTGTGTAATCTTTACTAACTGTAGATCTGTGTATTATAAGAATTTAGCCAAGGCTAAAGGTGAAGCTCCCATTAATAAATAGAAATTCTCTTAAAGTTGAACCTGCAATCAATTCAAAACTAGTAAATTGTCAGTGGAGAAAAACAAAACATGTACCGTAATCACCGGAGACGGCAATACAGTCATGTGATACTGGTCAACGGATTCCCTGTTTTGAAATCTTTCAATTGACCACCACATGGATATGCAATATCAGGTTGCAGGCTCCCACATTAGCTAGAAAGTGTGAGATTTAACATTGGTATCCTTCTGGTGCAAGCGGTATGTTGTCAATTTTGCCAGGGAAGTGTCGAACTTTTAGAAAATGTATCGACTAAAACTGGGCTTGGCTCATCTAGACTTGTACGTTGTGAAAATGAAAACTGCCCGTTGCAAATAACTAATGATCCTTTCTCAACAACAGTAAGGATCGAACAGAGCAGAGTCTTTGAAATAAATTGCTCATCTGTTGTCGGGTTTTGTCGGTAACCTTTTCCTTCTGTAACACTATTGTTGTGTCTTCTCTGGTATACATCAACATTGACAGCTTTGGTGTCATGGGTAATATGCCACCAAAAGTCTTTTTCCCCTGTTTTCTTGAAAAGAAAGTCAGGGCAAGTGGAGGGTACGTTTTAAACTCCAAGTCGGCAACCCTTGAACCAATTTGGCTGAAATTTGGCCATCTTACTGTCAGATAGTTTTTCTAAAAAACCGTGTCTGCGAATTTTGATTTCGTTTTTTGTTTTCGAGTTAGAGTATTTTTTCAGAGGTAGTGCTAATGATTTGCTATCCCTAACTTCAACTGCTTATAACAAAAGAACATTGAAACACACTTCACAAAAATCTGAGACATGTTTTCTTAGTCAAACGTGTTAAGGAGCGAATCTGTTCTTAATTATTGGCTTCTTCCATTTATTTTTGGCTGGCCTGGACTTAAATTTGCAGTGACACCCACTTTCACCAAAAGCTTCTCATTTCTGAATCACATTAATATTTTGATTTTTTAAAAGGAATAAGCAATAATCTGGAACTATTAATCTTTCAGAAAATGTACGGTTTATGGGGGGTATTTATTAAAAGCAAAAGCGCTGGTGCCGATCAACGCGAGGAGGGTGCTTGAGGGTGGATGATACCTTAATAAAGTTTCACCAGTAACATTTTTTGTTTGAATCAGTCCTTGTGCCATTCAGTGTAAAGTGAGGGTCCAATTTACTTACATGTTTGCCATCAGCTGTAAGTGCAATTCTAACTCTTTCTACAAATTCTCCTTAAAAAAGTTTTATAAAATTTCAAATTTCTATAGGTAAAACCTCAAGAAATAAATAGCATTATAATTCGATGCAAGTGTTTCTTCCTTGTCATTGGCCGAGAGCCCACCACGTGACCTGCAAATAACTGCCTACAAATAATTAACTGAGAATGGGGAGTATGGTTACGCAAGTATTATGTAATTCCTTTTCTTGTCACAAAATCTATGTTATGGCAAAGAACAATACTGTTGTAACTTATAATATTAACAGCATAAAAGTAAGTGACAAATTATCTGACCATTGGTCAAGGAGTGTGCGGGTGGACACGGCATGGCCCCTCTACCTATAATATTATTATGCTATAAGCCCTCTGCATTTTCTAGAACTATATTCTTTCAGCCAAAACATAAGATTGAAGAAAAAACTGCTCATTTCATTAATTATGTAATACCACATGTAAATCCAGACTTTACTGACCTTCAAAGGGTTTCATTATATTTTATTAAAAGACCAGCTGGCCCCAGTTGTTCAAAAGGTGGATAGTGCTATCTGGTGGATAAATCTCTATCCACTGGATAGTGCAATAATATTTGTTTCCCTAATACTTACCCGCTGGATAGTGATTTATCCAGTGGATAGTGCTATCCACCTTTTGAGCAACTGGGGCCAGGCTAGTTTAGTTGATTGATACAAACAGCTTGGTGATTTCAAGTTAGTGACTGTGTTATTGAGGCTCTGGTGTTATAATAATTATGTGTTGATTATCTGAGCTCAGCATGCGGGGATGTACAAGAGGAGTTAAAAAGAAGATTTAATTTTCAATTTTGTCTCTTTTATAGCATCAGAAAACGATACAGCAACCTCGGACAATTCTTTTGAACTGAGTGGTGAAATGGGTGATGTCAATAACCAAAGAAAGTTTGCTGCGAAAAGAGACATAGCTAGCACATACTTTGATCAAAGAATACCAATACCTCGAGATGACAGGGATGATAATGTAAGTCCTAAATTTAAAAAGAAGTTGTGGTTGTATATTATGCCTTAAATATGCTTAAAAGGGCAAGATGTATCTTCTAATCCATGAAAATAATATTTACATGTCATGTAAGACCCTCCAACCATAGTTCTTAAATTTTTGGGAGACAAATACATCTTGCATGCTTAGTTTTACCAAGAGGTAGAGGTGGAGAATGATTTTGAATGGAATTAACTGATACATATAAGGTTTCAGTCGTTTTATTTCTGTTGTAGTCATAATATTTCTCCTTAACAACCAAAATCTTCAAATAACAGGGATCATCATTAATATCCTGCTCACTTTAATTTCGAAAAAACAATAGGAAAGTAGTCTTTAGAGAGGACTTGAATGCAGCCATTCATGATCAGGGCCACTGACAGCAACATGTTATTGCATCCTTGTTATGACATGACCAACTCACATCCTAATGCTTAAACTGTTGTAATTGATCAGTATTTCAAGCCACCATCTTTCTCTACGTGTGCAAATAGCATTGTCTTTCTTGAGCGATGGCACATAAAAAAATACTGAAATCCAGAACAGATTTTACTTTGATTGTAGAATCTAAGTTGTTGCTTTAAACCTGTGATGAATGTGGGAGTTACAGGTGGTCTCAAGAGTTAGCGTTGTTCTATCTATAGTATGATGTATGCTAAAGATCTTTGTAAAGCTCTTGCTAAGACTGAAGAGGACTACGTCATAAATACATGACATGCATGCTCCCCTGTTTTTAGTGCTGTTTGAGCTTATGTATAAATACATTCTGTTTCCTCTTGAAGGGATATAATTTCAGTTTCCGTCGCTTATGGGCCTTCACAGGTCCTGGATTTTTAATGAGCATAGCTTACCTTGATCCAGGGAACATTGAGTCTGATCTGCAGTCAGGAGCAGTTGCAAAATTTAAGGTAATGAGATCATGTGCAGTTGAACTCATTTGGGGCTAGTTGAAATGACTTATGGGCGAGTACATGATAACTACAGCTTGCCCGAATGGCAGGCTGTAAAACTTACTTTCTTTGCACCCTGGGGAGACGCTAAAAATTGAAGGAAAGGGCATAGAACCAAACTACCTTGCTGGAATTAAAGGTGGGTTCCAGGAGAATGCAGTGGCTTCCACTGTTGCCAACCAGCCCACTTGGCCGCCAATCCAGCAAACTAGCCTTGAGCTGCTTTCTAGGAAAAGTAACACTGATTGAAACAGCTGAAAGAAAAATATAGGGTCGGGTGGTTGGGGTAAAGCCAAAATTACTTTTACAAAATGGCTAGAAAGGACAAAATGTTGTTGCCATGGCAAAGCAGCTGGGCTGCAGACCTAGAAAAGGTTGCTAAGCTTGTGGTGGTTAACTTTGCTAAATTATCATTTAACAAAAAAATTATAAAAGCTAGACTTTAATCCTTTTATGCCGCCAAAAAGCCCGTGCTTTTTGCTACCAGTGGGCTATAACATATAGCCTACTAGTAGCACAGCCAATCAGAACGCAGCATTGATAACAGACCACTAGTTGGATTTTACTAAAATGCAATAGTCTGGTTTCATGAGGGTGGTGGCATCTTGTTTTTTGAACTGCGACACATTGATTCTGGACTGGGACTCATAATTTTTCATAAGGTGAGTCTGAGGACTTACTATTAGCAAATTGTAACAAAATCACTGGTCGATAGAAATTACTTGTGGGCTGGAAGGCTTAAATAAAGTCAAGTATGTCACTAATTTGTCGTGATGATGATGTTTAGACTTGTTCTGTTTATCATTTTATTCACAGCTGCTTTGGGTTCTTATGTGTTCAACTTTCATGGGACTTCTCATGCAGGTATAACTAATATTAATACTGTGAAAGGTTTGAACCCAAGAGTCATTTCAAAAGTAGGTTGAGTTTGATTGTCTGGGTGGACATAGTCCTGAACAGGACTGCTGTTGTTGACAGTGACTAACATTTCTACAACCAGTGCAGTAGTCATCTTCAGAGCCAAAGTGAGTTGTATCACATCAATTGATGGTACTATACTCTGGTTATTGACCTGATTGGTCAATTACATCGCGATGTTATTGGTCATCTATCAGTTAAGCCGTGACATTATTGGCTATGAAGACTTGTAATGTAATTGGTGCATTGCGATCCATCTGTTGTCACAGTTAAACAGTTGTACGATCAAACTCAACCTACTTTTAATATTAATATTGTTGAGAAATAACAGCATCATAACAGCCAATGGTTAACTGTTGGTTGAAACTAAGGTAACTAAGGTTTGATTGACAGGCTTCATGGTTAAGGGGGAGGGTAGGGGAACTTCTTATGTGCCATAATCTTGTCAAATGGGGGAGAACCAATGTATCATCAGAGAGATTTTGGATCATGTTGAAAGCAAACAGGAAATGTTACTATGTACCATGTGACCAAGTTTTCCCTTTGATATCATTTTTTACTGCTTTTAGTTTCTAAACAAAACAGTGTTGTGATCACTTAAATTAGTCCCCTGTTATTAATTTGAAAGTGCCGGGTACAGGGTGTGTGGGAAGGAGGGTTATTTCCAAGGCCCTCCTGTCTGTAATCTTTTATGTAAGGATTTTTATTTCATGCACTGATCATTACTTCTTTTTAATCATCAGAGATTGTCTCTAAGACTGGGAACTGTAACAGGTAGGTCAAGATACATTGTATCAGGCTCTATACTTCATGTACATGTACAGTCAGCCTGCAAAATCAGCCGTTTCTCCTCGCTCTTCGATGCTGGGGACGTTTTGTTTGGAGGAACATCTGTGACTCAGTGACAGAAATTTCATACTGCATGATGATGTAACTCAATGTTTTCATAATAAATCCGGTAGTCATGGGGTTCCAAATGCAAATTTGTTCAATTTTACGTTTCTCCTGGTCAATTTTACTGAAGTGTTGTGTTCATCTGTGAACAAGCTCCAGCTAAACTCAAATGCTTCTTCTAGAGAAGAATATATTCCACCAAATTTGACTGTTTTGTTAGAGATTCATCACGTTTACATTTGACCTTTGCGGCCTTTTGTCTTTTGTCTGTCATTCGTAAGCAATAGCTAAACAATGTAACTACTCCATCGACCAATCAGCATTTCTGACCAGATTCCAGACAGATTTTACATCATCAGTATGGAATTTCTGTTGCTGAGTCGCACACGTTATTCCTCGCGAAACTTTCCCAGCGGCGAAGAGCAAATAGAAACGGCTGTTTTTGCAGGCTAATGTACAGTGCTCCACCATAGTATGTTTCTTGTCATGCCATAGCATTAAACATTCTGTTGAGCACTGTTGATTTTGTTTTATTCATCTATTCCCCTGCATAGATATGTCTCTGAGTGGAGCATACACTGTGCCCAGCTATAATAAGTTCAGGACTTTTGGGCCAAATTGGTGCAGCCTTTCTCTAAGGACAAAATGACAGACACTGCCCTGTGGGGAGGTTTTGAAATCACTGCATCATAGTAACTGACACTCCCCCACTACGTCTGAGTGCTCAAATTATTTTGTCTTTGTTTGTTTAGCAGAGCTTTGTAGAAATGACCATAGAAGAGTTTCCCTGTGTCACCGATTTATCTCTGTTATGGCTAGCAGTAATAACCCAATATCATTCCTCATTCCCAAATCTGAAACAAGAACTGTCTTTCATATTTAAGATCTGGTACTAAGAGAGGAGACAATTTTTTTACACTCAGATACTCTTAAACATGGTTACTAGTACAATATTGTATACTTGTAGTATTAGTTATGTTGCATTTTTAGATTGTATATGTTGTGGTTCAATTTTTTTCCTTGGTTTAAATTTTATTTTCCTTTGTTTAGGGGTATGGTAATGTATGACAATGAGTTTTAAACAAAGGAAAAAAATTAAACCAAGGAAAAAATTGAACCACAACATATACATATCAGTCTTGTTCACTGAGTATTTCTTAACTGCAAGAAAGTGAAATAAATTATATTTATTTATTTATCTCCCATGTGATCATTACATGTCTCACATTAATGTTTTAATCTTTGTAGGCTTTCATCTTGCCGAGGTTTGCTATCAAAAGTACCCTAAGATACCACGCATCATTCTCTGGATCATGGTTGAGATTGCAATTATCGGCAGTGACATGCAGGTATCTTTCTAAAATTCTTTGTTAATAGCACAAAATTAATTAAAATTAATTATTATTGTTTTCAAATGGACCAGTCAATGAGTACCCATTGACAGTGCTGGAAAGAGCAGCTATCCTCCCACGTTTGGTAGTAATAGGTCTGAAGCAACCAAAAACTTCCCTTCACTTCACTTCAGCTAACTCAACAAAATTTAAAATGTGCAAAATTTTGCAGACTTTTGTCTGCCTCCAATTTATCTTAAAGGCCACAACTTATTTGTAGGGCTGTATCTGTGGTAGCTTTCAACAGGGAGCTTGAGCAAAAATGTTTCTGAGAGACACACGTCAACTGAAAGTGAGACCTTGGTTTTTTTATATGCCTTGATGCTAACGAATTTGTATTAGTAAGTTTCATTTCTCTTATAAAGGTGATTTATGTGAGAGTTTCAACCAAACCACTGCCCAATGATGCAAAAAGTCCACTTCTGGTTGACGTCCATTGCTCAAAAACACTGTTGCTTAAGCTCCCTATTATATCACTTCCACACTAAATGACATTACTGATTTTAAGGGGGGGGGGGGGGGGGGGGCAAGGGATGGTGCAGTGATGAGAGCGCTCGCCTCCCACCAATGTGGCCCGGGTTCAAATCCCGGCATCGATGCCATATGTGGGTTGAGTTTGTTGTTGGTTCTCTCCTTTGCTCCGAGAGGTTTTTCTCCGGGTACTCCGGTATTCCCCTCTCCTTTGCTCCGAGAGGTTTTTCTCCGGGTACTCCGGTATTCCCCTCTCCTTTGCTCCGAGAGGTTTTTCTCCAGGTACTCCGGTATTCCCCTCTCCTTTGCTCCGAGAGGTTTTTCTCCGGGTACTCCGGTATTCCCCTCTCCTTTGCTCCAAGAGGTTTTTCTCCGGGTACTCCGGTATTCCCCTCTCCTTTGCTCCGAGAGGTTTTTCTCCGGGTACTCCGGTATTCCCCTCTCCTTTGCTCCGAGAGGTTTTTCTCCGGGTACTCCGGTATTCCCCTCTCCTTTGCTCCGAGAGGTTTTTCTCCGGGTACTCCGGTATTCCCCTCTCCTTTGCTCTAAGAGGTTTTTCTCCAGGTACTCCGGTATTCCCCTCTCCTTTGCTCCGAGAGGTTTTTATCCGGGTACTCCGGTATTCCCCTCTCCTTTGCTCCGAGAGGTTTTTCTCCGGGTACTCCGGTATTCCCCTCTCCTTTGCTCCGAGAGGTTTTTCTCCGGGTACTCCGGTATTCCCCTCTCCTTTGCTCCGAGAGGTTTTTCTCCGGGTACTCCGGTATTCCCCTCTCCTTTGCTCCGAGAGGTTTTTCTCCGGGTACTCCGGTATTCCCCTCTCCTTTGCTCCGAGAGGTTTTTGTCCGGGTACTCCGGTATTCCCCTCTCCTTTGCTCCGAGAGGTTTTTCTCCGGGTACTCCGGTATTCTCCTCTCCTTTGCTACGAGAGGTTTTTCTCCGGGTACTCCGGTATTCCCCTCTCCTTTGCTCCAAGAGGTTTTTCTCCGGGTACTCCGGTATTCCCCTCTCCTTTGCTCCGAGAGGTTTTTCTCCGGGTACTCCGGTATTCCCCTCTCCTTTGCTCCGAGAGGTTTTTCTCCGGGTACTCCGGTATTCCCCTCTCCTTTGCTCTAAGAGGTTTTTGTCCGGGTACTCCGGTATTCCCCTCTCCTTTGCTCCGACAGGTTTTTCTCCGGGTACTCCGGTATTCCCCTCTCCTTTGCTCCGACAGGTTTTTCTCCGGGTACTCCGGTATTCCCCTCTCCTTTGCTCCGACAGGTTTTTCTCCGGGTACTCCGGTATTCCCCTCTCCTTTGCTCCAAGAGGTTTTTCTCCGGGTACTCCGGTATTCCCCTCTCCTTTGCTCCGAGAGGTTTTTGTCCGGGTACTCCGGTATTCCCCTCTCCTTTGCTCCGAGAGGTTTTTCTCCGGGTACTCCGGTATTCTCCTCTCCTTTGCTCCGAG
>JBBMOI010000027.1:207500-222500 GCA_038088405.1 Porites divaricata
TGAAAAGGGCCTTGAAAACAGGGTCAACTCTCTGCAATGCTAAGAAACATACGATGACAAACATTTGGCAAATTAGTAAGGTTCCAAGCATGAACAGCTTTGTTTGCCTCTTGAAAGCGTGCTGTCATTTGTGTATAAGGCTTTAAAGGTACAACCAAGCATACATTGGTGCAGGCTACCTTAGCCTACCTCTCCTGGGGCTTCATGTTCTAATAACTGCATTTACTATGCGGTAAATGTCTTATTACGTGCACACAGTGTTCTCCTTATCAGGCAGTAACTGGTAAAATTTACCGCTTAAAGGAACACTTCTTACTGCCTGGAACTGCTTAAAGTGTTTCTAAGATTAAATAAGTTGTTTCAAAAAACACGCAAGTTATGATCCAATCCGATCCTCACAAAAAAGGAAGTAAATACGGAAAAACAAAAAGTATACACAGCTGTTGTCTGTGATTACTTTATTTAAATGCTGACTGGTACTTTTCAAAGCACTGCAGGCTAACGATATTTTCTTGGGCTTCAGTCCCAATTCTAGACTTTCTCGGCAATAGAGAAAGTTCGCGACTTCCGCGACTTGTGTTACCAAATTGACCCTTGTTTTGAGGTGTGCTTAGTTTTGGCCTTACCGGTCAAGAATGGTCCCTTACCTGCTGAGCTAAAATCTAGGGAGAACAATGTGTACATTAGTTAATCCTCACTATTGTTTCATCACTAGAATTCCTCTGTACGGTGGAGTGCTTATAACCATCACGGACACTTTCATCTTCTTATTTCTTGACAAATATGGTATGTTGTATGTAATTGTTATGAAAGTTTAATGTGCTACGATAATATTATTATAGTCTTAGAGTGTAGGTGACTGGTATTGAGTATGGTATTGTAGATTTATGTTGATGTTGGCTAGCTACTTGTGTAGCCTTTAGTAAACAGCCATCATTTCACAAAGCAAATTTTCTCCTCTAAATACTGTCTACCCCTTGCCCATCCTTTCAGATTTTGACACTCTCATGATATTACAGTGAAACCTCTATTAAGCAGACACCTTTGGGACCTTCCCAGGTGTCTGCATAATAGAGGGTATCCACTTAATAGAGGTTGTAAAAATTGTGCAAATGATCAACATTCAACGGTTACTCTGTACTGTGATAAAATTGCATGTTGTTAAAGAAGCTATCCAGAGTACAAGTTCATTACCTTTCATTACCAACTTTAATCTGTTTGTAAATGCAAAAACATTTAACTGTTTTCAGTACATATTTCAAGGACATAATCTAATGCTACTATTGTCAATTCAGTCTGCTGTCTGCTAAATAGAGGTTTTTAACGATAGAAATTAGCCAAATACAACTTATTTTAGTGTTCGTGTCCGCTTAAATTTAATGGAGGTGTCCGCTGAATAGGGGTTCGTTATAAAGGGAAATATCAGATGTTCGTTTCGGAACCCGGCTTGGTTTCTGCTTAACAGAGGGTGTTGGCTTAATTGGGGGTCCGCTTAATAGAGGTTTCACTGTATTTAACACAGCTTTTGCCCCCAACAGTTCTTAGTAATCTCAACAGGAGGACTGTTCTAGTCAAGACTGGTTCTCCCTTTTAATATCATAAATGATTATAGAGGCTATGTATGTCTTATACTGACTAGTTTCAAATTTGTTTCCATCTTTTTTTTTCTTTTTCAGGTCTTAGAAAGCTAGAGGCCTTTTTTGGGTTTTTAATATCAGTAATGGCTATTGCATTTGGATATGAGGTTTGCTGTGTGGTTTCA
This sequence comes from Porites divaricata, assembly GCA_038088405.1. Taxonomy (NCBI): domain Eukaryota; kingdom Metazoa; phylum Cnidaria; class Anthozoa; order Scleractinia; family Poritidae; genus Porites; species Porites divaricata. The sequence goes on from JBBMOI010000027.1 coordinate 209,263, forward strand.
CTTAACAGTGTGTTACATTATGCAGTGTTAGGTTCCGTTATGTTAGTTAATTGCATGACTGCTGTTAACCCTTTAAGTCCCAATAGTGTCCAAGATCAATTTTCTCCTTACAATTATCCATACACTGTAAAGAGATAAGTTATGAGAATCAATAAAATGATCACCCAAAAGAAAATACTTTGATCTTTGAACAAATTCTCCCAACTAATTCTTTAAGGAAATGTATGGAGATCAGTTTGGAGAATTTGTATGTGGATACTGGGGCTTAAAGGGTTAATTGAGTAAACACAGGAACAATGAGTAATAGCATAGTGTCAGATGATTTAGTCTCTTCTTTGTAATCGAAAACCATCGTTAATGGAAGCAGAATAAAGCCTTTAGAATCTCCACATTGAACTCCTGAGAGCAGTGCAGTGGGGATATTTAACACAGTGTACTGTATATATCTATAAATTTTATTTACTGGGCATCATAAAATCTTGGTGAAAAGTAAGAGTCCGCCATAGCCTGTTAATAAATTAGTAATAAAATTATTTTAATTGCTCAGCCTCAACAATAATAATATTTACGTCAAGCATAAAATCCAAATCTGCAACTGTGCATAAAATTATTTTTTTGTTTCTTCTCTTCTATTTCAGTATGTCAAAGTTGCCCCAGATCAGGGTGAGGTTGTTAAAGGCCTTTTTATACCTTGGTGTGAAAATTGTGATAAGGATAGTATTATGCAGGTAAAGTACATTTAAAATTAAGATAAGAACCGAATGATAATTATTTTGATTTCTTCTTTAAGCACTAAACATGAACTTGAGAAACATTGTGGTACTGTTAATTGACAGTTTAATGTATCTGCCAGTGTAATAAAATTGTCAAGATGATTATTTTCACAGTGTTAGAGTTAGCAGCCTATGAGCAAGCTCTTGGGGGGTAGGGTGGGGCCTAGGCTTTCTGGCAGTTATATTATGTTTTAGGTTGATTTTTTTAATCATGTGATGGTTTTCTGTTTCAAACAAGGATTTGCTATTGGCTCTCTCATTATCAGAAAACAGAATTAGGAGCAACAAATATACAAAACTTAAATTCACTATTTTTCTTTTTGTTTCTTTTGTGGTAGGCTGTGGGAATTATTGGAGCAGTGATCATGCCTCATAACATGTATCTACACTCAGCTTTAGTGAAGGTAGTGAATTAGACCGGAAAACGTTAGAATAGAAATTCCATAGTGATGACACATCGTTACCCACATCTGAGTAGTGCTTCTGATTTGTTAAAAGATTTGCTTCGTCCAATCTGAAGCACTATCGAGATCTGGGTAGTGATGCATGCCATTTTGTACACATGAACAAACCAAGACTGTTAAAAATTACTTGAGTCTGTTTTCTGTCACAATTCAATGAAGTTATTATAACTCACCCAGGGTACCAGAAATTTTTTCTCCTTAGCCAAAGGATGCTTCAGGGTGAGCTGCTTGAATTCATGAGAGTTGAAAAACAGTTCACTATGAAGATTTGACTGAAACCAGAAACTGCAAATAAAATGTCTCTGGTAACCATGGTACTCCACGCACAATTTCTGTGAGAATTAGGTTTTTAGAATCTAGAATTGGTTATCGAGAATCCAGTCAATTTCTAAGTCTCCTTGACCTGTGGCCAACGGCTAATCCCGAAACATCTAGGCGTGCACAAGAAAAAAAACCAAGATGGCTAAGTTCCAGGATTGCACTGAATCTTGATGAGAGGTTTCTGGAAGACAGGGTAATTATTAACCAAGTTGACATAACTGTCTATTTTTTCTTACAATACATCAAAGATAATAAACCTCGTTTGCTTTGTGTTTTTATGACTACCACAGTCAAGAGAGGTTGATAGAAGCAACCAGAAAGCAGTAAAAGAAGCAAATATGTATTATTTTATTGAATCAGGTGAGGATTCGTAGATAAATTAAGTTTAAGTGTGATACGGCAGTATAATAACATAGTAATAAATAAAATGCTCTCAAGCAACCGAACTCTTAAAAAAAAACAGCAAAATGTATAGTTTTTATACTTGTATAAAATCAGAACACATTCCGTAAATTGGTTAAATTTATACATGAAACAATAATAACGTCTTGTAACAGTTTACTGAATAGTCAGTTTCTTGATTGGTCATTTCATATTCAAAGGTATTGGTCGTTTGTCAGTTAAGCCATGACGCTATCGGCCGTAAAAACTCTAAACACCAACATCAGGACTCAATTGACCAGTCAGGTTACTTAACAGCCTCACTGATGCTACTCGACTCGCTTTGACTGTAGGAAGGACTTCTGAGATGACATTGCTGATTGTTATTCACTAACTGTAATTCCCTAACTGGGGACTATATAATGACTACTTCCTCAGATGATCGTTAGCCCATGTAGTTGGCAGGATTAGACTGAGGAATACCTTTTGGCGGAGGATTGAGTGATCGCATGAAGCTCAATTTGACTCCGCCTCCCCCCCCATACATTACTACCCTCTGCACACACTCAGTCTTGGTTACTGCTGGTTACTGATTTTTTTTTGCTGTTATATTTTTGCATCATTGTTCCTGCAGCCATTGCACTGTTTGTTTCATTCATCATCAACATATTTGTTGTTGCAGTATTTGCACAGGTTAGTTCATAGTTCAGTTAACATTTCCGGGGCATCATGATCTATTTTAATTTTAGGGGTCCAAGCGGGGGCATCTATTAGATAGGAGGTGTTAAAAAGGGAGAGGTGTTAATTTATTCTCATAATTGTAACAAGCTCAACAAAACTATTCTGCTTTCAGCAAAAATATCAAGAGAGTTTAAAAGTAGCAGAATATCCACTCTATCAGTTAATAGGTCAACGCCATCTAGAGATCCATATCGATGTCAGAATCTTCGCTCAGGGTTATTGTGTTCCCATCGTTAGTCTATCGTTAATTTGAACTTGACTTTGAGTAAAATGAAATGCGCAAAGCCTTGTTAATTAAGCAAGAAAGAATGATTTTGAATGATTTTGCTCCTTTTTGCTCATTCCTAGTATTTTGGAGTAATGCGTTAAATTGCATCTACTATTTTCTGGAAAATAATACGTAAGCCCTTGCAATTTCGAAAAGGCTTAAGATCCCCTAGGATGACCGAACAGATAAACATTTTATAGCGCCGCTTAGAATGCATTTGTAAAGGTCTAAAAGTACTCTGGATAGACGAAAAAAGAAGTGTTTTCAACGCATTTCGGAGGCCGTCGTTGGGCAACAGCCAGTGGCTGAAGGCAACAAAAACAGTTAAACTCAGAAACGCCATGTGACCCGAAGACCCCCTGCACACTCGGACCCATACTCCCAGTCACGTGTGAGAAAAACGTTTTCCGCTTCTTTCGTTCCTCAGCCAGCGGAAAACCACACTTTTGTTGTTTGTAAAGTTTGATATAATGCATGCTTGGGAGACTTACATACATGGCATCAATTTAGGTTTCTGGGAAACTGCCTACCTACCCCTCCCCTGAGCCATCATTTTGCCCGAAGTGAGAAGTAAGTGTTAATCTTAGCTTAGGGAGGGGTAGGTGGGTAGTTTCCCAGAAACCTAAATTGATCCCATACATGTACCTTGAACTTTCACTTAATAGCTCATCTACCTGTTAGTTAGCTTTAAGCAAGTTTTTTCTTCTCCTACTCAAAATGCTGAACGTTTCTGTATCAACGATGTCTTCTATGCTCGGTAACATGTTTTTCTGCTCCTTCAGGCTTTTTTTGGGAAAACTTATCATCAGGTGGTAAGTTTTAAAACACCGTAGGTATAATTGTTTTGTATTGTGTACATTTTTGGAAACACAAGGGATTTCAGCTAGCAAGCGTATGTTTTGTTCCTGTATTAGAAAATTGTGAAGAAGCAGAACATTTAGACTGATCCGTGAAATTTGCTTGAAATTAACCTACATTCACATTAACCTTGTGATGGTATGGTAGCAGATTCTGGTAAATTTGCATAAGTGTGTCTTAAACAAGGAAGTCCCGTGAAACAAAAAACAAACAATACATGTTGTAACAAACATCTGCAGCAAAGGAAAACTGTTTGGGATACGTAACTGCACAGGATGTGGAATTTTACCAAATTCCAACGATGTAATGGCCCTTTTGGGGATCCTGTGCAGTCACTTTTTGTTTAAAGCCTCCGTCTGTGATTGTTGCTGTTGTTTGCCATGCTATAATTTGTTTATAAGAATTTTTTATAATAATTTGAACACGCATATTTTCTATATTTTGTAGTATGATTCCTGCAAAAGAAACAATATTAGCCAAGATTCAGTTTTCAATGTCGATGACATCAAAGATCCTTCTGTAAGTAGTTATTTTTTGCTATGCCCACGGTAAGGGATTTGCCGAGAAATTCTCGCCTCTCAGCACTCACAATAAAATACTAGTAATAATCAAGGGTTAGGGAGTGCAGGCAAGATAGATCAAAGGTCAAAACACTTTTGCTCTAAATCTGTGCTTTGCATAAGTTTTATGTGATAGAAGGTCAAACTGTACATGATCAGATTACGAGTGATAGAAGGTCCAAACGCGCATGACCAGATTGTGTTCTATACAGTCCATTCTATCCTAGTGCAAGTCCAAACAAATGCTGGCCACATACGCCGCTCGTGTGTAATAGCATTAACTTGAAGATTAGGATCGCAGGTTCCACCGATCTTGCACAATAATTTACAGTTAAAAATTTCACTTCACACCAGTGCTACGTGGCTTTCACTCTTTATTCGCTCAGTATTTATCCTTTGCCTTGACTGAAATGCCTTATTTCCATCGCGTCGTATTTTTGTCTACCCCTGCTTTGCTTTTTAGACAGCTATTTCTACATGACTACTTAGACTTCCCATAACATGTGAAATCTTCCAGCATTTTTCCTGACCTGCCATGCCAAAATCAGCTAAGCCACTTCGCCTTGTTTCTCTTTTTCCGTCGCAAACGTCATGCAGATTTTGTCAATGCTAACTAGCCAAGGGATTTATCTCAATCAAAAATGAATAAACATTTTGATTGAAATAGCAATTACTATTAATTTTACTTTTTCCTACACGGGACTTTGAACTGATGAGTGCATACAACCTTAATGCATTTTATTATGGCGTCTATCGTAACATGAACGATGCAAATGAACACTGTTAACGGTCTCCCGAACTAATATAAAATGTTATTCTATACTATTTTCAGATTTTCTGGAATTCAACCATACAGGGAGATTTATACAAAGGGGTAAGGAGTCATATACAGTCTAATTGATTAATTTGCTATACATAGAGCGTTTTCACATGACGTCACGGCGGCCATGTTGGTGTACCAACAAAATCCTCTGGGATTTGAACGCTTTTCTCATGTAAATGCTTTCTTTTGTTCCAATAAATTAGCATAGCTGCTGGCCACGTGAGTGAAAACGCTCTATTAAGTACAATTTATGATGTATTGCTGGTTTGCACGTGATGTCACGGCGGCCATGTTGATGGTCAAGAACAAAGCATTTCTCTCCTCTGGGAACTAAACACCATTTTCATATAAATTCTTCAAACTTCTATTATATTGTGAAAGGTTTGAACCCAGGAGTCATTTCAAAAGTAGGTTGAGTTTGATCGTCCCGGTGAACGTAGTCCTGAATAGGACTGTTGTTGTTGACAGTGACTGACGTTTCGACAACCTGTGCAGTAGTCATCTTTAGAGTCAAAGTGAGTTGTATCACGCAGTAGATGGTATTATATACTCTGGTTAATGATCTGATTGGTCAATAAAGTCAAGATGTTATTGGTCGTGTGTCAGTTAAGCTGTGGTGTTATTGGCTATGAAGACTCGTAATCAGTAATTGGTGCGTTTCGATCCGTCTATTGTCACAGTTAAGCAGTCGTCTATTGTTAGTCAAATTGTCAGTTCTCCAGTCGATCTCTCGTAATTAGTTTCGCTTTATACAATACCATCTACTGACGTGATACAACTCACTTTGACTCTGAAGATGACTACCGCACAGGTTGTCGAAACGTCAGTCACTGTCAACAACAACAGTCCTATTCAGAACTACGTTCACCCGGACGATCAAACTCAACCTACTTTTCTATTCTATTGACCACCAACATTGGTACCTTGTCTCGTGGTTGCAAACCAAGAGTACAGTCACACCAATGAAAGACTAGGCGGAATCAGTCATTTGCCCTGTTCTTCGCTGTCAATCGCACTTCAGCATTATGATGTGAAATATATGAAATAATTCATTTAGAGCTGCGGTAGTAGATGAAAGTGAAGAATGATCATCGCAATAAATTTTCCAATTTAAATTTTCCAATTGTTATTATTTCATATATTTCACATCATTTCACTCCTCACGGGAGATATGACCTCGCTCCCAATGTGTGGCTTCATAGCTCAGTTGGTAGTGCAACGCACCGGCAACGCGGAGGTCACGGGTTCGAATCCCGTTGAAGCCCTGATTTTTTTTTTTTTTCAGGCTTCTTCTTTCCAATTGCTTAAATTGGAAAATTTACTGCGGCTTCAGCATTATGTTGGACAACTTTCTCTTTTGTTAACGAGTTTCGGTTTTCAGGCACGGGCATACAGTCTACTTCAAAGCGTTTTTGTTTTGTTTTTAGGGCGTGTTTCTTGGTTGCGTGTTTGGTGCCCCAGCTCTTTATATTTGGGCAATAGGAATCTTAGCCGCTGGTCAAAGCTCTACTATGACGGTGAGAATCGCTCAGCCCTTTCAGATCTAGATTATAACTGAAAACTCTGGTCTATTTCAGGGCTCAGAAATACCTTGAATTCCAGCTTGTACTTTGGGCAAGCAGTTCACTGTTTGTTTGCCAAGTGCCACTTCTTGCTCGTCTCTGTTAATGATTTTGTTAGAGAATGACTTATTTGGGACCCTGGGACTGGGCAAGTGAGCTTAAAAAGTTACTTTGCCAGCAAGAAAATCTACTAGCCTGTGACTACCGGATGGACCTTTTTCAAGCTCTTCTGTTAACTAGTTAGACCACGAGCAGTCTCGCTTTTTTCTTAGTTTGTGGAGCAAAACGCGGGAGACACGAAAATGACCACGCGCATGACTGAAGGAGCGAGACAGGAAAGGCACGATTGCTGCCCTCGTCTCTCGCGTCTCGCTCGACGCTCACGCGCGCATGCTCTCCCCCAACTAAATCTGAAGGAAAAAGGGGACTGCTTGCAGTCTGTCAACTAGTAGCCTCTAACCAGGATGTAGCCCTTCCCCTCAGGAAAAATCGAATTTTTCCTGAGGGGAGGGGGCTCTGTACACCGGCTAGAATTGCGATTGTGTGAGTAGACGGTAATCAATTTAGCCCCTAAAATTTCCATGTTGATGACCTTTATCTGTCCAGAATCTGGTCAGGATTTCTGATAAGTTGACGTAGTAATTACACTCTTTCAGTTATTATGAATGCTAGACTGAAGACAAAAGTTCACCAAGATCAAATGTGCAGGCACTGAATATACCGAAAAACTCTAATTTCGTGGGAACGTATTATTTTGGTTTCACTTTTTACATAAAATATCAGGGTTTGCGCTGGTCATTGAAAATCTGGAAAGTCATGAAAGTTAGGAAAAAATGTGTACATTGGTGAATACAAATTCTTTCAATGTCTTCATTTATTAGTTACCTGTAGCCACATGTAGTTGGTCGGGTGCCTATTTTAATGGACCTCTGAAGAAATTAAAAGTTCCTAAAAAATTGGCATGTCTTTCTTTCTAGGGAACTTACTCTGGACAGTTTGCCATGGAGGTAACGTTTTCATTCAAGTTATGCCAATAAACATTTGTTTTAATTGCACAATCACCGAGCGATGACAGGGCTGGAGTTGTAATTTGGAGTAATTTGAAGGCCCCAGTTCAAATTCCCTCTTAACCACTAGATTGATTAATGCTCACTGTGGAAAAACCAGTTTGATGCGCTTGGGCGGTTTCAAAGGAACTACATAATTATGCAAGAAAAAGGGGTTCTCGCCGACTTTGTTTGCTAGGCGGTTAGAAAGTAAAGGCTCCATAATGTATTCTAATCCAAGACCTGTCGTAGTTGTCTCTCCATGTTGAACACTCTTCTGTCTTAATTATGCAGGGCTTCTTGAAGATTTCTTGGGCTCGTTGGAAGCGAGTGTTGTTTACCAGATCAATCGCTATTGGCCCCACTCTTCTTGTAGCATTTTTTGAAGGTGTTCAAGACTTGACTGGAATGAACGATTTCCTTAACGTTTTGCAGAGTTTGCAGGTGTGCTGTTATAAAGAAACATTAATTTAAAACTTTATTCAACACATATTCTGTTCAGGTGTAGTTGTAACAGTGTCGTCACGTTTTTGAGCAACGCTACAACAAGTTGAACGCGCGGCGTGCAGTTATTACTGGGTTGCACCACATCGTTGGAGTAACCATAATTGCTCCTACATGTCTTGATTAACAAAATTAAATACCATGAATAAAAAGCCCAGAATTCTTCAAGCTTATTCTTGCACGGGTCCGGTTAAACAAGCAGAATCAACCTTAGTCAAAGGCCATCAATATCACAAATGTTGTTACAATGCTTTTGCCTTCCCCATCCCAACCCTGCCCCAAAAACGTCCTGGTAGCAAACGCTTTTTATGGCGGGCACAAGACGAGAATTTTCAAGTACAAGTGGGCTTGAATAGAATACAACACTAGAAGCAATGTACAACGTATTATCAATTTAAAAGACTCTATGATGTGGCTTATAGATCAGTGAGGTGGCACTGGGGCGTCCAACATTGTCTAATTTTGTTGGATCGTAAGTAACTTGCTTCTTTCTATCGTTTGCAGCTGCCGTTTGCTTTAATTCCAGTGTTGCAATTTACTGGTGATCCAGTATTGATGAAATCCTTTACAAATGGAAGGTGAATACTTAGATTTCGCAGTTAAATTACTTTTTGTTTCCCAGCGTTTTGTTTGATGACCAAAAGCTATATTAAGCGCAGTGCAGCCCATTTTCAAATGCTTGGAAAAGAAATTCTATGTGCAAGTAAAATTTTCAAACAGTGAGCTGTCGGAAAGGATACTAAATAGGACAAAACAATCGAATTTTGTTTAAAATATTCCTAGATATATAGATAGAGCTTGTAAAAGTCATCCTTGAGACAGAAATTTTGCAATGATGATGAGTCGCGCTCTTTCAGTTGAAAAATCAAAAGAATTTTCTGAAGGCTTGCGTTTTTGTTTACAGGGTGATGCAAACTGTGGCTTGGATTTTGTCAATATTAGTTATAGGAATTAACTTGTTCTTCGTCATTGAGTATGTTGTAAGTATTAAATTATGTATTATGCTGGAGCTCCGCTCTTAGGCATAGCTTGGCATGGCTAATTATTTGTCAAATTATTGTAGACAATGACAAATTGTGGATTAGCAGTCATTCTATTTGTTGACGTTATTATTGTATCAGTTTTGTAGTGAATATAATCACTGACTCAGAGGAAATAGTGTAAAAAGTAAAATCTCTTATGTTTTTTCTTTCTTTATTTCGTCTATAGCAACAAATACCAGTAAATGTTGGCTACTACATTCTAGTTTCGTTGATTCTGTTATTTTACGTCACTTTCCTTTTGATACTGGTAAGTGTACAGTTCATTGGGTGAATGATAAAAGTTGATCACGGGTCAATATGATTTAACCAAAATTTTCCCTTATCCGAATAAATCCTAACTTCGTCCGGACGTGATGATCGGTCAATTTCGATACTTTTAATTTTGTAGCTTAAGATTAGCACAGTAACTTAAAAAAAAATTAGAGGTCAACATAATGACTGTCCGAAAATTTTTTTGTTTTGTCCGAATACAACGAGACCAGGTCGGACATGTTCTTTCTCGAAAAAAAACTCTATTTGCGGGCTTTTATAAATGATAGTCACCAAGTGATTGAGTGGCTCTGCGAACAGACAAACGGTCTGTGACAGGTCAGCTGACTCTCTGAATGATTATAACTCTTTTACTGACTGATTGCGCAAATGGCTGAATGACTGACTGATTGGTTAATTGATTGACTGGGTGAATGATAACTCTGACTGACTGTGTTACTGACTGTAGCTGAAGAATTCACGACTCTTCCCAAACCGTCCCTCGTACTCTAAGTAGATATGATACTGATTCCAGGCTAGACTTGTACACTTTAAAACAATTCGACAGTTCGCATTCAAAGCCCGCGCGCTTGAAGTGGAGCACATGACGCTAACGTCATATGCTTTTCTAATGAGAACAAGGTTGTCTGTATAGTGGTCGCCACAGGTTGCTGATATTGGCCTACTATTGCTCTCATGTGCTCAACTTCACCCCTAAATGAGTGCCACTTAAGTCTGAATTGAACTTTGTTATGGTGAGGTATTCTAGTAACTTGTTTTTGTTTCGTTGTGTTTTAGATTTACCTAGCTCTAGGATTTACGTTCTTGGATTATTTCAAGGTATGTGAAGCCCTGCCAATTTTGCTAAACGGGCTGTGAAAAACATTTTTCTTTCTAAAGAAAATTATACTCGGTGGTGCCTTAGTTTTCTTTTCGAGGACTTTGCTAACCTAATTTTTGTTTATTTGTTTTTGTTGTTGTTCTGTTTTTGCTTCAAAAGCAAGGTACACTGAGTGAAACAAACTATTTAAGTAATTAAAATTTTCTCGTTTGGGATATAAATCTCCTTGTAGCACACAGTTCAAACGTTTAGCTCCGGAGGTACCGGATCGATATCCAGTATCGCCCATATTGTCTTCGTTTTTTCTTTTTTCTTTTATATGACTACTAGAGTATTCATAGCCAGTAAGCAAATGTCCTGTCAGGGGACTCTTTTTTTTTTAACTGTTCTTCTCTTGGTCTTTATCGACAGTGTTTACAAAGACCTAAGGAATACCTCATCCACGACAATGTTCCTAATGTCAACCCGGCAGAAGGGAACTCAGCTATGAGTCCAGATTAGATGGTAGAACCTTGGAAAAAGTGGCCAGTTACCAGACTCGTACCCAGCCCCGCTTCTGTTTTCGCGCTGTGATTAATGGGAAGGATTTAGTGAATTCGCGGTGCATCAGGGAAACGATTAACCCGCACGCATCCAAACCTCTAATTTCATTGGTCCCTATAAAGTGCACACTACCTATTGTTTTCAGGGATTGGGGTATTGTTATGTCACTATCCCTATTGTTTTCCCAGCCAATCACAAACCTTGTTTGGAATAGGTGCAGGTCGGCCCCAGGGAAAGGGAGGAAGAAAAACTCCCTTTTTCTCCATCCTTCCCAAGCGCCTTTGCGCGCGCGTCAATTTTCCTCGTCATATTCCTTTGCGATAATAACTAAGTGGTACTGGGTACGAGTCTGGCCAGTTACCAGCACGTTTGTGGTATTTTGCCACTTAAAGAAGTTATAGAACCCATTAGCAATGGACTTTTTCAAATAATTTAGAAAGAAGGCCGCCTCACCCTTTGGATATGTAATAGGTAATAAAAAAATAATGTATCGGGGCTAGGCCACTGAATTTTAAATGATGTTTCTTACTTTTCTCTAATTACTTTTTTTAATGCCTTTTTTTCCATTTACCTCATTCCCAGGCAGGGTTGCCACGGTCACCTAATGCAAGTTCAGGGAAAAGTCAGGGAATTTGTTAGCATACTTACCTCCGTTCGTATAGTTTTCTGAGTAATGCAGTATTAAGCTCAAAAAGAGGTTATGAATAAAACAACATTTTATACTATTAAGTAGCAGTTAATCTGACTAAGTAGCTTGGTCCATTCTTTACTTGGTATAACCCGAGCAAGGAGCAATACCAGTATTCCAACAGAAAAATGTTGGCCAATACGATCGAAATTGGAGAAAGTGTGACGCACAGAACGCCCGAAATTACTAGTTATTTCAGCTGGAATTACCGTATACGCTGGCGGTCCTGATTTCGGGGCTATTGGATATGAGGGTTTCTGTAAATGCTAATTCAAAACTCGATGAAAACGTTCGCTACTTCAAGATTCATAGATGGAAGTAAATTTCTGTGTTATCGACAGAAGAACATGAAGCATTATTACTTGAACTTAGTCCGGAAAGTATAAGTGATACGGTAGAAGAATGCGTCCCGACGCTCACTTTCCTTTCGTCAACACCTAAAACAAAACACCCTGCGCATTAACATAAGGGACTCTCGTTCCCAGAGACGGCGTTACACGACGTCATTGCCGTCCGCTGGGCAGGGCCGGGTAGGGCTGCCCGGCTGTGACGGAACCGTATTGTTAGGGGACGATATTGCTTTCTCCAACATGGTGTCAGGGTAGTGCGTTCGACTCGTCGAATACCCTGCATCCACAGACATCCAGGCGCAGCTAATTGAGATACTTGGATATTTCGGGCCAAAACCGCTGCATGCAAAGTTAAAGACAGTTCCAGACGCATTTGCAATCCCTGCTGCTGATTGTCCAGAAAACAATAAGAAAAGGCAAGCTTGGGACTTTCGACTTAGGATGGCCTGAGACAATGGGAGATGTTCAAGTCCTTTTCTTTTGGTGCTGACCAAAAGTAAAGGGGGCTCTGGGAAAGAGAGAAGTTGAATACCAGAACGAACATATTTACCTCGTTTTCAGGCAGGGCGGCTTATTTTCACGTTGATCACAAACGTTCTCCTTTGCCTAAGCGTGTTGGCTGTTGTATGAGGACTCGATATTTTAAACGGAAGGTAAGTAACCTTCACTTTGAAAGGTTATTTGCCTACATATGTAATCTACATTTACGAACTTTGTTGTCGCCTTTCTTGCGAACTGCCGCGATGCTAATGACACATGCGGGACAAAACAAGTCATGGACATTAAGAGTAATATTTTACTCACTAGCCTTTCAGCCAGATGTCCTGTCTATTATTTTTGTCCAGAAAATTTATCATTCACCAAGATCTTTGGCTCTAGGCAGTGGCAATTACAATATACAAAAACAGACAACAATTTTCTATTGTCAAAATTCTTAGAAATCCTAGCAAAGACGTGACAAAATGTTCCAAACGAGCCGCGAGCCTCAGCGAGTGGTTTCACTGTAAAGATGACAAATTTTGACTACATTTCTAAGGTTTCCTTCTTTCTTTTGGCCATAACATTGAATAACATCTTCTATTTTCGACGGGTTTCTGGCGAAGATACTTTGAAAAATTAATCGTCTCGAAGCCTGTCTGAACTTGACAAATGTGTGAGTACCTTTCCGCGGATGACAGGTCAGAAAAGTCTGTTTATTTTGTCAATTTATTTATTATCATTTT
>JBBMOI010000027.1:225000-245000 GCA_038088405.1 Porites divaricata
TTTCGAATGCCGCCCACTTTTATCACCTTAGCTGATCCCAATTAAATCAGCCAATCAAAGAGAAACCTGCAATTTGAAACTTCCGATTATTTTCGCACGAGACAGTTTAGAAATAAGCGTTGACAGGCTAAACACGACTCCTAGAGCTCGTAATAATGTGAAACGTGACCTTGTAAGCACTACACAGTGCATGTATCATTCTAAACTTAACTTTGACTGAGTAAATCTTTCTTGCCACTCTAGGCTTAATAACATTAAAAGGTCATGAAGCTGGTTTGTCACATGCATACTGAGTAACCATTTCCTGTGGTTTGTTCTTCTGTAGGCGTTCCTGATAGGATTTGATCTCAGATGCAGTTGTAAAGTGTTTTAATTTTCGTTGACCTTTGTTTCTTACGGCTAAATAAAGACAATTCCAGCGCCGTGAAGTTTAAAGACGCCATTTCGGCAATTTGGTCATCAACTATGCTTTTTTTTTTTTTTAAGGGAAACTACAATCACTTACTGTTTCGTTAACAGCCCCGGAAATAAACTCGTGATTACAAACATTGATTTAGTTAAAGTTTAAAGGGATTTTGTTTAAGAACGTTGATTGACATTGATTCTATACATTGATTTAAAAGCATTAGGTTATTGTACTTCAAACCAGTTTTTCAGTAGAATCGAAGTGAGAAAGAAGTTTATAGTCTATTTAATATATAGATTTAGCCAGGGCTAAGAGCAAAGCTCCATTAATAAATTTATAATTTAAAACAAACAATAAACTTGTAATCCACAAATCAGTTAAATTAAGGGCACATTCGTGCGACTTTTGAGGGACAGGCTAAGTGATTTTAGAGTGAAACAAATCTTGCATCGAGTTGATAGCCTTATATGTACACCCAAAAAATAGCACTGGCAATCATCTTCGGTCACATTTTAGAGCAATAAAGGCTCTTGATCACGGTAGATTAGGCGTGGAAAACAAATTCTTGGAAAACAAATCAGGCCGAATTTTTACGTTCGACAAGTTTACTTTAGAAAATCTTGCCAACAAATCTGGGTGCGTGCAAATCAACCTTTTATACTTTTTATACATCACATCTGAGGTGAAAGAGTACTATGAGGCGCTGTTTTTATCATACAGACCGCCTGACCTCAGACAATTAGCAGTCAGTTTCACAATTTTTCAAGACTAATTCCATTCATTCAATATTCAGGACCATCGATGCACGCGTGGGCTTTTAGCGAAACCGTTCAAAAAAATTCCAAAATCACCTACCAAGTTTGCAAAGAAATTTTAACAGAGTTACGCTTCAACATAATAAAGAATTTATTGTGTTTATTTTTTATTGATAGTTTTATGACCGTCACGGCGATGTGTAATACGCGTGGTACGTTGAGTACTCCAGCAAGCGATGTTTATGAACGACTGTAAACAAATAACGGTAAAGGGCGGCAAAGCGATGAAAATTGCAAAAGACAACTAACAATAAATAAAAGATCAGAAATGTTATTCGGTAGAACATTTACACAGACAACAAGTTTCATTCACGAAAACAAGTATTTAAGTGTCTATAAGAATCCTAGAGTCTTTAAGCTTAAAAATTAAGTTTAATTTTAAGCCGCCGGCTTCCCGGTGTTTGCTGTTTTCCTCGATGAACTCGCGACAAGTAAATCGCTCAAAGTTTTCTTTCTACAGCCAAAATAATATCTAAATATTCTTCGGAACGGTTTTTCTTGTTATGTGCGGTGAAATATCGACTAAAGGCTTTTCAAAGTTCTGTAAGCTTATGTCAAACCTCATACTAGGTCAGATCAGTGTCTCAAATCTAAATACAAACGTGCATAAACTAGCCTCATAAACTGCGCTCGACTTCATGAAAACAGATATAAATACAATGATAACTCAGGCTTACCATATTTCGAGATGCAGCTCCTGAAAGCTATCAAGTAAGGCCTGAATCGCTTACGTATCCAGCAAGGTGAAAAACAAAAACGATGCCATCCGAAATCGGATTTCCGACTTTGACAAGCAGCGCATTTCTCAACCAAACATTCAATAAACAAACCAGCCATGAATAACGTTAACAGAAGACTCTTGGTAGCAGCTGTATTTCATTTTGTACATCCAGTGAAAAAAGACAGTTATTAAAAACATCACAAGTTGACACAAAACTCTGTCAGCTTCCGTCAGCTGTTGAAGCAAACAAGTTTCAAGATGTTGTATGAATTTTCCGCATGAACTCACCTGTCAAATTTTGACCAATCAGGGCATAAATATTGGACGTGGAGCGTGACCAAAGCGTGACTATCCTGAGAAAAGTGAAAACCATCTGTTTTCCCTTCTTGCATTTTTAAATAACTGGCTGAATTTTCGCTTCCGAGGTCAGTTTGAAATCAAAATGTTAATAGTGCTGGGCCATAATGACATAAACACAACATGTTTCATATGAATTTTAAAAAAAAATTGAGCCTGCGATCATCTGAAAACTAGTAACTTGTCAGCGGATAACTTCAAGAAATACTCGCCCTGGATGGGTCGACATCTGAGCCCGCGATACGGCCAGGTGATACTGGTCAGTGGATACCTTGTCTTGACAGCTGTCAATTGATCACAACATTAATAGTTTTCTCCTAGGCTCCTTGGGCTCCCAAACTAGCTAGAAAGTGTGAGATTGAACATTGGTTTCCCTGTGCTGCGGACGGACGGTCGGTCGGTCGGTCACGTGATTACCAAATTTTCTGGGATGGGTAGATTACCTTAGCTATGGGGCTCCGCCCGCGCGCGCGAGAGGAGCTCCGCTATAAATCCGCTTACCTGAAGAATGTTTAAAGAATCTGCTAACCTGTAAAGTGCGACTGATATAACGACCCGCCACAGAAGTAAGTTTAATTGAAGTTTTCTGAATTTAGCTACAAGATTAAGACTCGATTTGTGTTTGTTCTGATTGCGAATTATAACTGTATTTCTTTAGATCGAATAATTATTAAAGCTTGGCTTGATATTATGCGGTTTGTGGTGGTCATTTGAGCTAACCAGGTCCAAGGGAAACACTTTCGTCTTTCTGCTCTCTTTAATAAGTGGGAAATATATGCGAAGGATCATCTAACATGATTGACATATGTATGGCTCTCGACCAATCCGTTTCTCCGCACACTGGTGTGCTGACTATTCAAAATACCGGCGTTTTCTGGCAGGGGGTATTTCAACCGCCTTGTCCCTACTCCATTTTTTTGGAACACGGCTCTGCCGCCAAACCTTTAACTCGCACCCACACAATATCGCCAGCTGCGCAGGCTAGTTAATTACTTCGGCGGAGCGCGAAATAAAGGATTCGCGACGCTCAGGAATGTATCAAAGTTACAATTTTTCGCCAAGATTGGGCATGCAAAGTCTGTAGGTGTTCGGTTTTATTCGGCTATTTGACGAAGTGAGAGCCGAATTAGTTCGAGATATCTCGAGATCACTTCGATTTCTTTGATTTGTTCTTTAACTTTTTCGAGGAAGAAAGAATTATTATTTTGGCTTCCCCGGGGTTTGAACCGACTCACCTGTGTGACCTGTCAGATCAGAGGGGACTCTACGTTGAGGGATTAGCCGATTGCGCTACTGCGACCCAAGGTAGTTGGGCATACGAAAAATTGTTATGAAATGATGCACTAGTTTCGGGACAAGATTGGGCGTGCAAGGTCGTGACTTTTCAGCTTGTTTCGGCTATTTCACGAAATGAGACCGGACTACTTCGTAATATCTTGAGATCATGTCGAGTCTAGTCTTTAATTTACTCAAGGAATAAATAGAGCATATTACGTGGCCGCGCAGAGACACGAAATTTCTCTTCGAGTGTTAAAAAACATTTCACGAGTGAGCCCTCCTTTCGAACAGTTTTATGATGAATTTAAAGTTACAAGATCCTGCACAAAGACATTTTGTCTTTGTTGAGTGTTTATACGTAGTAAAATTGCTTTCATGCGTTGCGTGACTTTCTCGAACGTTCTCTACGTTTTTGGATTGTTCATGAATAATTAATTAGGGCATGTTTACATTTCAGCATGAGTCAGCAGATTTGTATCAATTACTGAAATCATAAAATATGTCGAAAAGCTACTACTATTCGCCTGTTTAGTATTTTCTAAAACATTATATCAAACGGTATACAAGTTCCAAGCGAGTTCTTTTGACGAACTAAGTTTTTTCCCAGGAGCTGGACTGCTGTGTTTAGTCAAGTGTGAGGAAGATCGATTTTCCATTTCTGTGTTTACAAGTTGGCGGAAGCCGTAAGATATCAAGAGTTTAAGTGAGAGTTTATTATTATTGGCAGGGGCTGTTTAGTTTTACTTAAGTTCAAGTTAAGCTTGTGTTGGCGGATGCTGTGTTTTAAAGCTCCGTAAAGGCTATGTTCCTCTGGTATTAAACTTCCTTGTGTTAATCCGACATCCCTGCCGCCTGATAGTCAGTGAATAATCATCCTCAAAACATTCGAACTCGTAACATTGAGTTTCAGCCAATTCCATGCTCAACGTAGTTGACTCCTTCTTGCACATGCCTTACATATCTTTAATCAGTACATGAGACTGCTGTGCCGTTTTTGAAGCCTGATGTGACTAAGAAAAATAGAGAATTCTTTTTTCACTATTTGTTTTGTTAGACTTGTTATTCACCGCCAGTAACTTCATATTTGACTTAGGTTTAAACGTTTAGACCCAAGTCAAATTTAGAAGGATTTGTATGGAGTCATCAGAGCATAACTTAGCCTGAGATCATGCCCTCCTTTATGTCTCTCACGGGAAGAGGGCATGATACATTTCTTTGTCGGATCACATGTAAAAATGCCAGAATCTGGACTTTTTCCTGATTGGATAGGAAACAATACGAATGATTTGCGCCGTTTCGATTGGCCAAAATGCCGCCATCCGTTAGTTGTTGTCAATTTGTCATTCTGCATTTTTGCTTGCGTAATGCGTAATGCGGCAGTGAATACACACGCGAGTTCGTTATGAAATTTCTGCCGGCTCAGTTTTCTTGAATTTGAAGAATGCCTAAATAGAAATTTCATCCATTGAAATATTTTCCATCTCATCGTATACTAAAAATTCACCGATCATTTGAATGCAATTTGATACCGGCTACAAGTTACAGAAGCGACAAACGGGTTCACTTTTCAAATAATCAATTCATGAACGGAATCTTGACCTGGCTTAACTGTAATTCTTCCTTCAGAAACCTGTGAATTATTCTGAGCGATCTTCGCTTTCACACCACCTGTCAGTTCGTGAAATATGGTACTTCAGCCTAATTTTTTTTTCACTGCTTTCGGTACAGAACAAAGTCAACGAGCTTTAACCAGTAAATTCTTTATTATTTGTAGCTGTTAAATAAAGGTACGGCATCTCTAGCTACTGAGCTAGCAGTATTTCATCATAAAAACAACACATTTAAATGTCTTTTTTAGGAAGCGCCATCTGAACATGGGCGAACTTAAAAATTTTCTTTTCCCTAAAATTGATTTCAAAAGAGACATTATTCGCGTCAAAATTTGATTCCCTTATGGTAAACGCTTATTGTCTAATAACATGACAGGTCAAGCAGACGTTACATTATGTAAATTAGGGGGCGGTTGACGGCTTGTTAAATAAATGTATCAGGCGTTATTTTTTCCCTCTCGAGCCAAAGAAGCAAAGAAGCAAAAAAAAAAAGAAAAAAAAATAACGCCTGATCTCAGGTTAAGCATAACTGGGCTACTATCTCAAAGACAATTTGTCCCGAAATGCTAGTTTTTGGCAAGTAGGCCTGTTGGATATGGCTCTTTTCAGAGTATCCTGAAAAATCCCAAAATTTCACAAATTAACACCTTACCCTTACCATATTTCATTTCTTACTATTCCTCCGCATTTACACTTAATCAGTTCCACAACCACGCCGCCGAAGTGTACGCTCCTTAGCGTCTTGTTATCGGAACTTTCGAGAAACGGGTCCCAGGGGATTCGAAAATGTCGTCGAGCTGTCAAAAATCTGTTCACAACTCCACCCTCTTTGTGAATTCGATACACTCGCTGATTGATTTCGCGGGAGAATAGCGAAATGTGCGGCTGTTGCTTCAAAACACAGTTCGGCAATTTTAAGAGTGGATAGATAAGCTCGGAAAATATGTTTGTTGCGCCCACCAGAAAAGGAGAAACGTTAAGAAAGTTGGCCGATCTAGGCTGTGTATAAAAGTAGGACGGGGACGTGGGGACGCGTGTGTGGGGACTTGGGACTTGGGGACGCGAGACGAGGGACTTGAGGACATCAAGTATGGGACGTGGGGACGTGTGGGACGGGGACGCGAGGACTTCAAACACAGGGACGCAGGGGACGCGGGGACAACAATGATTTTTGAAAAAGTCGGAGGTTAATGCGATATCAGTCACTTTCCTCGTGAATATGTTTTGGTGAAGGCAACCCACCTTGCCCTCCTTAGGGTTCCTCCATGCCTGTTTACGAAGCGAAGACTCGGCGAAGATTCCATGCATTGAAGAAAGTTAAACCGTTTCCTGGTCTTCGTGCTGATGGAATATTGGAACCCAAAGCAGGGGGGGTTGCGGTCGCCAAAATTTATGTAGAATAACAGCATTCGATTCAAAATAAATAAAAAATTACGTGGAATAAGCGAACTTCGAACCGCGAAGTGCCAGCTCCGAAATCCATCGCCTGTGCCACTTAACTACGGGGGATTCAACTATTGTAGCAATATTTATTTTGTTTAACATATTTTAAGTAGCAAACCTAACAGTAAATGCTTGCTAACAGTACTTAAAGGTTGATTTCCACTGACGCGTTGTTGGCTATGCACGTTAACGCAAGTAAATTTTAATCACGTAAAGAAGATAGGGGCAAGATGTAGACTGTTGAGATTAAACGTGAAGTTGAACGAGATTCTTCTTTTACGCTTACTTGCGACCTTTCATACGTAATTACCTCTATTCAGTTATTTGCGGACGTAAATTTTACGCACGTATGCATGGAAGAATTACGCGACAGTGGAAATCAACCCTAACCCTAATCACGATAGTCAGTGCGCTTACTCCTATTATAAAGAAATATTTTGTGTAAACATCATAAGGTGTCCAAGCTGGTTTTGGAAGATGGAATCTAATGTTGACCATAAATAACACATTTTCCACGAAGAAAGAGATATCGCATTTACTTCCGACTTTTGCGATAATCATTTACATCCCGCATCCCCTGCGTCCCTGTTTTTGACGTCCCCGCGTCCCCGTCCCACGCGTCCCCGCGTCCCATACTTGATGTCCTCAAGTCCCTCGTCTCGCGTCCACAAGTCCCAAGTCCCAAGTCCCCACACACGCGTCCCCACGTCCCCGTCCCCTTGTCCCCGTCCCACTTTTATACACAGCCGCCGATCTACTAATCAAAGAAAGACTATCGTCAACTCGTGGGTACGTTGTTTGGAAACTAATCAATCAGTTATCACCTCTGGTTTTCCCACAATAAATTTTAGGAAATGATAGAAATTCAGATTATAAATATACTATCCTTGTTCTGGAAACAGACTTTGTTGTTCGCCATTTTGAAAATCAATAACTGCAAGCCATATCCTCGCTGGCGCACGGAATGCCGAGTAACTAAAGGACAATTTCCGTGTTTTATACAGTGGAACCTCGATGTAACGAAGTCGCTGGGAACCGACCAAATTTGTTCTTTAAATCGAAAACCTCGATATAACGAATTTGAGGGGAAATAACCAAAAAGTTCGCTATATCGAGGTCATAGTTAATGAGTGATTTGTAAAACAGGTGACTTGTGTCACGCAATTCAATGCAATTCAATGCAATTTTCGTCACCCCGAAGTGCCGCGTTTTGAGATGCAATTCATTTATTATGCATGGTGACTTTCAACGTCAAGGAGGCATGCCGCAGATCGTAGGTCATGTGCCATTGACACTGTCACGTGTATTTCACTTGCTTTTAAAACACGGAGGACAAATTCATTAAATGGAGGTTCGTTAAATCGAGGTTCCACTGTACCTTTTTAAAACGTGAGGCTGTACAATTTTTTGTCGCAAAAAACCTTGCCGTAAATCACTTACCGCTGGAAGCCCCCCCTGCGGTTCAACCGTGAACTGCAAACGTGACCGCAAGGGCGTGGTCACATGACATTTTGCGGTTTGCGGTTTGCAGTTTCCCATAAAAAACCTGATGCTAAAGGTCTCTGATGAGCTTTGAACTTGAACATAAATACCCACGTGGCGGATCGAATTCATCACCCGAAATGACTTGTTGAAAACATTACTTGACAGCTTGTTGAAAGCTTGCATTGAAATTTAGCCAATGCGAATTGCCCGTGGCTGGTGAAGCGGGTAATTCGAACGAAAATGACGTATGCAAAACGGACAGTCCGTATTTTTCAGTCTCACTCTCCGTTTTCAGCCTCGTTCCAGACCTTTCGTTTGACTGCTCGGGCTTACTTGAATACACTAAAATACGGACTGTTTTGCAGTCTAAGTTAACATGGAACGATGCTTCTAAAATATAAATCAGAACGTGACGTAACAAAACATAGTATAAATTTATATAAATAGAGCATGCGTTTAATTGATTTGAGAAGCTAAGCTGTTTCACGTTAGATTTGTGACAAACAGCATTAGCCTCCACTAGAAAGCTATACGCCTACAACACGTCAATGGAAAATTCAAAATTCAATGTTCCGGACGCCGACGTACTGCGTTTTTCCCTACTTTATAAGCGCTCAAAACATGGTTCGAGTTATCGAGGGTAAATTTTATAGAAATGATCTGATGGGAAACGAAAATTACTTTTAGTTTGTGGGAAGTTCGAGTTATCGAGGGGAAAATGGCCGTTTTTATACTAGAGGATGCATTATCCGTCCAGACGGATAATGCGTCTATGGCCGTTTTTATACTACGGACGCATTATCCGACTGGACGAACTTGGGCAAAGATTTGAAGTTCGTCTGGTTATGCGTCGCAAGTATAAAGACGGGCACGAGACGCATTATGCGTCTGGACGAACTTTCCTTCGAAATACGTCTCGAAGGACGCACTACGAAAGGTAGTTCGTCTGGATGCATAATGCGTCTGGTGCCCGTCTTTACACTAGAGAGGCATAACCCAGACGAACTACAAAATATTTGCCCAAGTTCGTCCAGACGGATGAAGCGTCCTTAGCATAAAAACGGCCAATTACAGTAAATGTATGAAGGAAATCCATGTATGAAGGAAATGGTTCGAGTTAGCGCGAGGTTCGAGTTAGCTAGGGTTCGAGTTATCGGGAGTCGACTGTACTTTAGAACAGAGAAAATAATCATTAAATAGGATAAAAGTAGATAAGGCTGAACGTGTAAGTGCAAAAACCTGAAGTTATATGAAATGAATGTCACTCACTTTTATCCCCAGAATAACTAAGACGAGAGAAAATTTCTGAAGTACAATTGAGCTCAAGCAGATTGCAATATCTGACTGGAATACGTACAAGAGACGCAGAAAGTCATCATGAACACCGAGGGACTGCAACGAGTAAGCGAATTCTTGTCATTCGTCGATCAACACGGCTTCAAAGTCGCGTTAGTGGTGTTCGTCACGAAATTCTTCATAATCCTCTTCAAAGTCTTTATTGTTGCCATGGTCTTCACCTTTATAGTCCTTGCAATCGTAACGTCACTCACCCAGGCCATCATGGTCGTCCTCCTCATCATCACTGTAATCGCCGTCACCATCATTGTCACTGCAGTTTTATCGTTCCCATATGCGGAAAAATTATTGTCATTCTATCGCTTATTATACTCACCATTGCCGTCATCATCATCTTCATCATCATCATCATCATCACCACCACCACCACCAACACCATAATTAAAATCCAAGGACATGGACGAAGGTAGCGAAAACGTCGCTTAAGTTTGCGTTCTTTCAGTTTTATCGCAATTATTTCTACAGTACCCACTTACTTTGTCAAATGTAGGCGAACCCTCCTGAAGTTAAATCAGTAACTAGGGACAATGGCCAAGTTCAGAAGGAGAAATGAAATTTATTCGTTGCTTGTTTGCGTCCTCCATAACAAGTGAAACTGGGCATTTTTACATCGTAGTCGTGCAAAAACGGCAAAGAAATTTACAAAAAAGTGTGAAGCACGTGCAAAGTTGTTGTTTTTCCCAATACACCTGTCGTTTTTTTCTACGTTTTCAATGCCGTCGCGTCGTCGGGTCTTAAAGTCCCTATTATCATCATCATCAGAACCACCACTACCACCACCACATCATATCATCACCACCATCAATACCATCATCCTCATGATCTTCACCATCCTCTTCATAGTCCTAGTTTTCAACATCATTATCATCATCGTCGTCAATCTTTCTCGTGCCATGCATGTGCAGCTCACGATGCAAGCAGAAGTCTCAATTCAGCTTTTGACTTTTGGCTGGCTGTACAGCAGGAGTTCAGTTATTTCAACGGAACTTTGTCACTTGGTCTAAGTTTCTTCCTTCGGGCCATACCTCCAACTTCCCGTCAGACTGGGGCACAGTCAAGTAAATAGCGTATTTCTAACACTGGCGTCAGTATAAGGAATGAATATGTTCCGGCGATCGAGACAACGATGCGGGGCAATCCGGACAATCGCAATCGTTTGGATCTGTAAAATCGAATCTCTAAATAGTTTGTTTCCATATAATCGTGCGAAAGCCAAAGCCTTCTATTCACCCACTCCACGGTCACGTATTACAAACAGATCTAGCTGAATTGTGTAGCTCAGCTTAATTTTAAATGAATTTACTGAGAAAATTTTTAAAGGTTATAGTATTATTGCTGTAAGAGTGAAAAATAGTTGGCGGCGCGATTTATTAGAAGTTAAACCCACTGACTAAAGAAATGTTGTGGAATAGGCTAAAATAAGCTTCTAAATAAGTTCTATAATTGTTCGAGTAAGATTGTCTTTTCTGGAACTACGAAGCTTTCAGAAACCTATATTTTCAACTCAGAACGAACATTAAAACGAAACGAATGTTTCGGCGTCCGAATCACTCAGACATCACCAGCGTTGTGAGGTGACAGGTTGCGAAACAAAAGTTACGAATGTCAAGAGAGTACTGTAAATTGGCGGTAGGTCCAGTCCCTCGTCCCTGTTCAGAGAGGGTTTGTCTTTGTTTAATAGCCATCGCCTCCTTGACTCTGCGCTTGATAGTACTTTTACATTGTGTGGTTTGTTGATGTTGTGACCCGTTGCTTCGCAATTCTCGAAAACGGCTGAGGTATCACGGGACTGGTGTTCTTTGATCAGGGTGCAGAGGGACCTGCGGATCTCGCCAATGTAATTGTAATTTTCATTGGTATTCGAAAATGCACCTGTTGTAAGGGTTTTTAAAACAACAGAGACGTTAACCTCATCATCTGTACGATAAACAGCTGAGGTGGTCTATAGTCGGCTGATCTATCCGAAAAAGAAAAAGAAATAGAACCATGCAGAAGTTCTCACGCATGTACTTCAACGTGAAAAATGAAATCGGCCAACGGAAAACTCCAAGTTTGATAGTTAATCAGGGAACTGAAAATGGTCACGTTGTCTTTTCTGCTGTTTACCGTATAAGGTACGAACATATCGCTGACCTCACCAACCAAAGGATTATTAGTCAAAACAAAACGGTCTTTTATTTTATTTTTGTTACATTTACTGCGCTTTTCACAAACATGCGAACTCTAAAGTTCAAAAGCCCTCTTCACAATTGTGTTTTTGGCTGCCGTCAATCATAATTACGATCACAAGCAACGAACCTTGAAACACAGAAACACACAAAACGGATCGAAATCCACCAATCACAAATCACAAACCATGACTTTTTGAACCCGTTAAAGTAAGGCTAAGATTGACGGCAGTGAAAAAGGCAATCGTCAGTTGGATTCTGAACTTCAGAATTCGCATGTTTGTAAAAAGCGTAGTAAATAACAAATAGATTTTATTTGTAAACACATATCTTAACTATATCGACTCAGGATACTTAGCTCAGTCAGTACTTTAATAGCTCAGTAAGGGGTTTATATGAATAAAACAGATTTTTTAAATATATTGAAGAAGCAACAGCTAATCTTTTAGCCCAAGTGGGTTGGTCCTTGCCTCGTCCCTCTATAGCCTCTTCTCAGGTCCTCTCGGTCAATGCATTTCGGTGACGTATCCGAGATGAACGGACAGGAGACTGGTTCTGACCACGTGACCCGAAATGTATCGGCCACGCGCAGTAATGAGGACTGGGAATGGATGTTTATAGGCCACATCGCTACAGGCAACGTTTACCACAAAACGCTAACCTCGTCCCCAGTGTGCTTTTCACTGGCTTTGGAGATGGGGCGGGAAAAGGAACATCATGAGTGACTTCCCAAAACCTATAAGTTTTAAGGAAGACGTCTTGACCCTTGAGAATGTACTCAAGACATTTAACTTGCAGGAGGTTTTAAATTAACGCGGGCTTTCCGAGCGGGTGACTATACTTTATCAAAACCGCAAACCGAGCTTAAAAGTCTCTGGCACCAACGCTTAGAGAGCTCATGGGTACTTAAATCTTACCAAACCAAGTTCCAGCAGCATTTTAAATTCTCGCTGCTGATACTTTCTGGCCAACCCGAAATGCTTCTGGAACTAGCACGAGGTTTCCTCGTTACGTCGTAAACTTTGTCTGTAGCGATTTAGCCCTTAAATATCCTGTCCCAATAGTAGAGGCCCGGGATTTCCGAAGATCTCGTCTTTTTAAGTGCTGACCGAAAGGAAAGAGGGCTCCCAGAAAACCCAGAACAAGCAAACAGCTCGTTCTCACTTTTAAAAGTCGTGTCTCATTTTTACGTTACGTTTAAACCATGTGATCACTACGCTCTCCATTTGCTTTGGAGAGTTTGTTATTGTTGGCTTCCGCGTGGGCTTTAACATTTTACGTACATTTATACGCAATTTTAATTAAAACTTTAAGTCACAGGGAAGTGTATGTCGCTCCAGATAAGTTACAGGCTACGAGTGGAGTTGGGCCGGAATGATTCGCAAACTTAATATGGAGCTTAAATCAACCAACGACAACAAAGACGGTGGCGAAAATGTCACTAAAAATTAAATTGTCACAGTTTCAAAATTCATAGCTCTAATTCCGTGCCGTTCTACTTGTTAAATTTTGGTGAATTCGAGCAAGAATACGTTCGACCGGGCAATATGACCCCGTACTGGTTATTCTTCCGTCAGGAAAGGAGCTTAGGCGTTATTTACGGGGAGTGGGGGGGGGGGGGGGAGATTCTAGCAGTGGGAAGTTCCTAGAAGGCGGAATATCTGTCACATATTTTCTGTATTCAGAGGAAGATCGTAGAAAGATCCAAGCGAGAGGAAGATCCTAGCACCACGAGAATTGCTTTCCCTAGGGAGATAATACCGCCAATTATACTTTCCGTCCTCTACTTGGTAACCACAAGGCACTTTTTTTCGTTTTCAACCTGTCGCCAGGTTTTTTTATTGTTACTATTATAGCAATAAATAAAAGAAAATAAAAAAACGAAACATATAATAACGGAAAGCCGAGGAAACGAAGCATTAATGCTACTACTATCACTACATTATTACTACGCTAAACAAAAACACAACGCACAACACACCTACATCGTTATACACTAGACACTAGGCAAGCGCCACCAGAAGACCATAAGGACCTGATTTCTGCATGTTAACCCAACAAAAATGTATACATGACTACAACGGCAACGACAACCTCAGAAAACAATGGGCCAATTTAACGACGACATTTGACTAAAATTGCCAGAATTCATTTCGTTTTTGCCTCCTTACTTAAATTAAATTTGTCAATCCGTTTCCGTTGTGGTTTATGGTTAATTTGCCCAAGAAAACAACAAAATGAAAATTCTGGTAGTTGGTAGTTGCAATAAAAATAACGACGTCATCAACGATTTTATGAGCAAAACAACCACTCTGCATGTGCATCACACTTTTTATTACATTTCTTTGACGTCCAGTCCAGGAGAGCACTTTGACTTTTTGGCCGTATTAATGGCACCCGTGATGGTCTTAAAGAGCCACCTGTCGTAATGGTAATGCAAGAGGTCATATTCCATTCCATAATCTGGCACACATGACAGCAACTTCGAAGAATTCAAATTGGAGAAAAAAAATAATATAAAATGAGAAATATGACATTTTAGTGGCGTACTTGCCGTTATTTATAGTAGCCTAGTGTTGTGTACTTTGGGTTCGTACAAACTGAGTCAGGCCAAGTGCTTTACACAACTGCTTTATTACAACTCAATCAACTATTTATATATACAATGATATCTTACTATAATCAGGGTGTGGCTAACAAGAATAACAAGAATGCAGAACACTACATTCCCCCACACTTACTCTAAAGGTGCACTATTTATTTATACTTCAACCTTTCTAATTACTATGAATCAAAACCTAAGCGCTGCGGAGCCTTTCGCTGTCGGGTTGGATAGCGTGGCTTAGCTTGAGGCTGCGCGGTTGCGGTCGGGTGCGCTATTACATCGTTTCCGGGATCGCTAATCGGCTCATTCCTTGGGACTTCTGCAGTTTCCGATTGCGCAGATGTAATCGCTGGGACGTCAACGACGTCTTGATTACTTACAACATTCGGAGGAGTCATGCTAACATTGGCGCTGCGTTTTACATTATCAATCTTCGATCCACGCTGCTGATGCATTTGATCAACGTGGCGTTTCCAGAGTTGATCACCGACTAGCACTTTATACGAGACGGGACCGGTCTGCTCTGCAACGGTGCCATTTAGCCATTGTGGTTTTCCTCGGAAGTTTTGCACTAGAATCTGTTCTCCGAGTGCGAATTCTCTTTCCTTGCTAACCTTGTCGTGTCTGGCTTTCTGGTCGCTTTGCTTGTCAAAAACCTTTCGACCGAGGTCAGGGCGCATTAAATCTAACCTCGTTCTTAATCGGCGATTCAGAAACAGCTCAGCAGGCGTTTGACCTGTTGTGCTATTTGGCGTTGTTCTATAGCTGAACAAAAATCTGGCTAAGCTTTGCTTTATTGAGTCGCTCCCCTCCGCCTTAAAAAATTGCTTAAACGTTTGAACAAAACGCTCTGCTTGGCCGTTGGATCGAGGGTGATACGGAGCAACAAGTGTGTGTTTGATACCATTTCCTTTCATGAAGTCGGAAAATTCATTTGAAGTAAATTGTGAACCGTTGTCACTCACGAGCTGTTGTGGAATGCCGTGTCGCGCAAACATGTCTCGAAGCTTCTCAATCGTTGCTTCACTGGTGATGCTGGACATCACCTCGACCTCTATCCATTTCGAATGACTATCGACAACGATCAGGAACATTTTTCCCATGAATGGCCCTGCGAAATCGATGTGAATTCTCTGCCATGGCATCTTCGGCCAATCCCACGGGTGCAAAGGTGCGGGTTGGGGCTTGTTTCGTGACTTTTGACAATCGTTACATTGCTGAACGATCGTTGCTATATCTTTATCAAGATTGGGCCACCACACGTGAAGTCGAGCGAGGGATTTCATTCGGACGATCCCTGGATGCCCTTTGTGTAACTCGTGTAACACTCGTTCTCGGAGTTGCTTAGGAATTATGACGCGAATTCCCCATAGTAAACAACCATCTTCGACTGTAATTTCGTGACGTTTGCTAAAATAATGCGTGATTTCCGGTTCATTTTGTTTGTCCGGCCAACCTGTCATTACGAACTGTAATACTCGAGATAAAATCGGATCATTTCGGGTCGCTTTGCGAACTTGATCGACATTCATTGGCAGAGATTCAATTTGTAGCGTGTTTATGAGTTTTACCTCATCAATTCCTTCGTTTGACCCTTCGCTTCGTATCGGCAAACGGGACAGGCAATCGGCGTTCCCGTGCTTCTCTGTTGATCGGTATTCGATATCATATTGATACGCAGCGAGCAGGAGCGCCCATCTTTGTAATCTTGCGGCTGCTAGAGTTGGGATTCCACTTTTTGGTCCCAGTAATGTAGTTAATGGTTTGTGATCCGTGACCAACAGAAACTTCCTCCCATAGAGGTATTGGTGAAATTTCTTCACTCCAAAAACTATGCTAAGCGCTTCCTTCTCAATTTGCGCGTAATTGCGCTCGCTTTTGGTTAATGTGCGCGAAGCGTAAGCAATTGGTCGCTCTTCTCCGGATGGCAATACATGCGAAATAACTGCGCCTATACCGTATTGTGAAGCATCAGTGTCGAGCTTCAATGGCAATGTATCGCTGAAATGTGTTAAGACTGGCGCGTTGGACAGTTTGTCCTTAAGTCGCTGGAACGCTTTTTGGTGAGTCTCACACCATTTCCATTCGACTCCGTCCTCTAATAACTCGTTTAACGGATGGGTGATGGTCGAATAATTGCTGATGAACTTCGAGTAGTAATTAATCATACCCAGAAATGACCTAAGTTGCTGCTGATTCTCGGGTGCCGGCGCATTTCGAATGGCTTCGACCTTTTTCTCGATAGCGTGCAATCCTTGCGCATCTATCCGGTAACCCAGGTATTCAACAGTTGGCTGCATGAACTGGCATTTGCTTAGTTTTAACCTCAAGCCAGTGCTTTCCAACCTAGTTAAAACTTCATCAAGATGATCCAAATGCTCTTGGTCATTTTTTCCTGAAATTAAGATGTCGTCTACCCTACACACGACCATCGGTATGCCCTGAAGTACTTGCTCAATTTTAGATTGAAAAATAGCTGACGCAGAGGATACCCCAAAAGGCAAACGAGTTGGTCTGTACAGACCCTTATGAGTATTTATAGTGACATACTCTCTAGAATCCTCGTCTAAAACAATCTGTTGATAAGCTCTTGACAGATCCAATTTACTGAACTTCTCCCCCCCCCACTTAGTGTAACAAACAACTCTTCGGGGTTGGGCAGGGGGTGTTGGTCTACTTCCAACACGGAATTAACGGTAACTTTGTAGTCCCCACAAACCCGTATGGAATTATCGGGCTTTACCACAGGAACTATAGGTGCTGCCCACTCCGAATAGCGGACTTTCTCAATTACTCCCATGCTCTGTAAGCGATTTAGCTCTTGCTCAATAGCTCCCTTTAAAGCATGTGGAACTGGGCGCGGTTTGAAAAATTTTGGTTTTGAGTCGGGCTTGACAAACAATTTAGCCTTAGTACCTTGCATAGTACCTAATTCGTCATTGAATACTGATTTATGCTTAGCTAATACATTATCTAGGTCACAACTTATCTTCTTAATTGACCCCCAGTTCAACTTAATGTTCCTAAGCCAGTTTCTTCCAAATAGGCTTGGTCCTTTTTCTTTGATGATCTGAAGCGGTAGATTGGCGATCTGGTCTTGATATGTGACTTGCACATTTGCTTGCCCGATGATGTCGAGGGCTTCTCCAGTATAAGTGCGAAGTCTAATTTGTGACTCTTCGAGTGGAGCTGTCGGGAATCTCTTTCTCCAAGCCTCCTCCGACATGATCGAGACGGATGCACCGGTGTCCAATTCCATGGAGCATTCTTCGCCGTTCACCTTCACTGGAATTATAATGGATGGTTCAGGCTTCTCTTCACTTATTTGAAATAGTTTGAATTCGTCATCATGATTGTTTGGAGCCGGGTCGTCAAGTTCCAAGTACCGAACTGGCTGTTTCCTCCAATTCTGCTCCGGACGTGAAGCGGGTGCTTTCTTTTTGCAAACTTTGGCGATGTGCCCTTTTGAGTTGCAGTTCCGACAATTTTCATGTTTGAATCGACATTTTTGCGGGATGTGATCTCCGCCACAACGAAAGCACGGCTTTCTTTGCTTGGTTGCCTTTTGCACATGCGGTTGTTTCACGTAATTTACGCTGGTGTCTTCTGCTGGATTCCTGAAATTGTTGGCTTGCTTGTCAGCAACTTCCATTGCCAACGCAATTTCTACGGCTGTCTTCCATGTAAGTGCTTTTTCTGCTAAAAGTCTCTTTTGTGTCTGCTTGTTTCTTAATCCACAGACAAAACGGTCACGAAGCGCTTCTTCTAGGAATGTGCCGAAGGCACAATGTTCTGAGCATTTCTTAAGGGCTGCACTGTACGCTGCCACTCCTTCTCCCTCGTGTTGTTCACGTTTGTGAAAGTGAAAGCGTTCCGCGATCACGATTGGTTTCGGTTCGTAGTGATCCCTTAAAGTTCTCACCAAATCTTCAAACTTGACGGCGGACGGCTTCTCTGGGGCAAGTAAATCCCGCAATACATTGTATGTCTTGCTTCCTATCGTCGTAAGGAATGTCGCCACTATTTTCTTTTCGTCTTTGATTTCGTTAGCAATCACGTATTGCTCAAATCGCTCGCTATAAGCGTTCCAGTCTTCTAAACTGGGATTAAAAGATTCTATTGATCCGAGAGTGGCCATCCTCGTCGCCAGTTGTTGTGTACTTTGGGTTCGTACAAACTGAGTCAGGCCAAGTGCTTTACACAACTGCTTTATTACAACTCAATCAACTATTTATATATACAATGATATCTTACTATAATCAGGGTGTGGCTAACAAGAATAACAAGAATGCAGAACACTACACCTAGTCTTAGTTCACTCTATACCGCATAGCTCTTGCACCGGCACGAAAACCATACCGAATTGGGCTTCTGTTTACACATAAGAACGGTGATTTTGGCGCGTTTTCTGTAACAGAGCGAAGCTGCGCCGCGCCGATCTCGAAAGATCGGAAGTGAACAAATAGTATCCGCTGAAACGGAGTGAGGACTGGGATTTATTGCACCAAGCCCTGTCGGCCAACCGCTCCGTTACGGTGTTCGATGTCAGTGAACGACTTGTTGCAGTTGTGCCGTTCCTGTTCATAATTTACCGGATTGCTATTCGTGTCGGCACGAAAAGGTAACCGGTTTGGTGTGAACGTTGCCTTTAGTTAATAGAGACCATTAGATTCTAAGACCAGAACGACTGCGAGTGCGAGATTTTTTCAATAGTAAGTAGTGCTCACGCGTGAACCAGCGTCATTAGGGACTTTAGGGACCTTAAGCAAGGACGACGACGACCACAACAACGACTTAAAAAAAAAACAATAGGTTTAATGATCAAAAGAACAGCTCAGCACGTGCATCACGCTTTTTAGTACATTTCTTTGACGTCCACTGCACGACTACGACGTGAAACCTCCTAATTTGCCGTTTTATGGAGGACGTGAACATACGACGACGAATTTTCCTTCCTCTTTTTGAACCTGAATAAAATCCTTAAGAATTCAACTCCAGCAAAGGTCGCCTGCATTTGACATATTGAGCAGGTCCAAATAGACGCGATTAAGTTTGAAAGAACGCAAATTCATTTTTTTAACGACGTTTTCGCCGCCGTCGTCGTCGTCCTTGCTCAAGGTCCCTTTTAAGATCCAACGACGCGGACGGCAGCGAGAACGTCGCTTAAAAAGTGAATTTGCGTTCTTTTAGTCCTTACAGCGATTATTCCTACCCACATACTTTGTCAAATGTAGGCGAACCCTCCTGAAGCTGAATTTCAAGGGACCATAATATTATTCAAGCTCAGAAAGAGAAATAAAATTTCGTCGTTGCTTCCTTACGTCCTCCTTAAAACGCCAAATTAGGCATTTTCACGTCGAAGTCGTGCAAAAACAGGAAGGAAATGCACAAAAAAGCGTGATGCACGACCAAGGTTGTTGTTTTGCTTATTAAACCTTTTGTTTTTTTGACGTTCTCCTTACCGTCCGCGTCGTTGGATCTTAAAGTCCCTATTTTGGCGGGAAAACGTGGAAGCTGTCGTCATTCTACTACGAGTTTCAGTGAGAATGTCGTAGTGGCGGGAACAAGTTATCAAATGTAAGACGTTTTAACATTTTGCAATCGGGAGAGGGCTCAACGTCCTTCAATAACGATAACAGTGCTAACTTTTATGGTGAAAAAAAAGTACAATGAAGAATTCCGAGGTGTATATTTTTTGACAATACGCGAAAAAACTTTAAATCAAATCTCGTACTAAGGTCTCTATTGTACTAGTA
>JBBMOI010000027.1:250000-257500 GCA_038088405.1 Porites divaricata
ACAGTTAAAGACATTACCTTGTGTATTCTATTTCTGATAGAAATTGCAGTCTTATCAAGTGATTCACTACCAGTCTGGAAAATTGAAAAATAAATTTAAAAACAATTGAATGTATACTGGTTTGGTGATAACAAATCTAAACACAGGACAGATAATAAATGCAACCATATTACTTAGATTTGGTAAGGAAATCTTTCAGCTCTAAGTAAAACAGACACCTTAGATGACACAAGCAAAATCAATGCACATGTTAACTGTTTTTCTCCCAAATAAAACTGTCAGAAGTCAAAATTCAACAGATTTCCAAATTCCATGTCTTGAAATGCTGAAAACAGAATAGCACCATGTGAAAGTACTACCAAAATGGTTTCATTTACATGGTCACACCATAGGATTTCGTTCACAGACTCAAAAGTTAGAACTACACACTATTAAAATAAATTTTATCACATGAAAGTACTGCTGAAGAGGTTTTATTTAAATGTTCAGGCTTCAGTCTGCGACTTCATTGTTAAAGGAAATGAAACAACACTGTATAAAAGTATAAACACAGTTAATATACATGTACTGTATAATGATAGTCATTCTACTTATTGTTATTACAATTTTGAAAAACAAAATTTAAAAAAGAATAAGCAAAAAAAATATTTTTACCAAGGAAGAATGATTAGAAGATGTTCTGAAAAGAAGAAAGAGACAATAAAAATTAACTCTTTTATCCAAAGTTGTCACTGGACAATGCAAAAGTCACTTTTAATTACAAAACTTTAGGATGGTTGAAGTATTCTAAGTTGGCAATACAGCTCGAAATGAGACACAGGACTTTAACTAGGCCTTTTATAGTCCGAGTGCTATCCCAAGGTAAGCCAATGAAAAATACTGTACTACAGAATAGAACGTGCACCTAAAGAGCTCCACGAGATATGCATGAGGTAAATTATTTTTACTAGCCATACACAATGAGTGATACATTAGAACCTAGCCCTAACTGCAACAAAAACAAGGATTGCTATTGTATCAGTAGTTTCCCAGCTATAGAAGTGATTTTACGTACTACCCAGTACTTTTACCCACTGCAAGTAAACTTCTACGATATTTGATAGGGGCTATAGCATTGCACTGTGTTACATGTTGCTGATTGACGGCATCACGCTCCATTAACTGCGTTTTACAATTGCGTTGTAAAACTTTCTTAGTTGTTTTCTCAAATTTCTAACCTTTCCAATTGAATTTGGATTTCTTATTGAAATGGACAAATTTCTCGAAGTTAAAATTCGTTTCCAGTTTTTGCATTTGATTACAAAATCAAAAATCCAGATTTCCCAATCAAATGCACCCTCATTCAGTGTTAGCTTGGCTAGAAAAAAATTAGCCAACCCAGATTTAAGCCAATAATTTCAATTATCACCAAATTTTAATGTAAGTATAGCTCACCCTTCCTCAAGTTGTGGTCCAATCATGACTTGTGACATGTAAACAGTAAATGGCCTTTCTTGTTGACTTTCTTCACTTGTCTTAAAATTGTCTTGAACAGATGGCTCAGTGGAAGGAGGTGGTGGTGGTGGTGGTGGTGGAGGAGGGGGAGGCGGAGGAGGGAAATTTTGCAAGTATGCTGGAAGTGTCGCATGGGCTGATGGCACCCGAGGTAACTCCCATGGGGGAGGGGGTGGAGGGTATTGAAATGGATAAAAATGTTGTGGGGGTGGTGGTAAGGTTGGATAATCAAATGACAAGTTTGACTGCAGTGTGTGGTCTGTATAATTTGCATGATACGATAGGCCTGATGTTTCCACAGTGAAGCTTGTTTGCAGTCTTTGGTCATCTGAAGAACACGCAGGAATCCTCTGGCTTGTTTCTGCAGGTTTTGTTGGCAAAGAGTCTTCAGTGCCAGCTGGTGAAGAGTCTTTCAAGGTTACTGTCTTTTTCTGTTGTTCACCAAAAAGCTCTACAAATATGTTTGCAAAACATTTCATTAGCTCAAGAAAAAAGAGTTAATAATTTACAAGTACTCTCTTAAAGGGGCTATGTCACAAGGATATTGCTGTTTTAGGTCAATTCTGTGCTGAAGTCATTACTTAATGCCTTGACCCATAAACAAAATGTTCCAGTAGGGTTATGAAGAAGACCTTAAACAAATTGCATCAGGGAGCACTAACCATGATAATATCTTTCGGTAATTTTTGCAGGCACAGCATTAAAACTTGAAAAAGTTGGCTCACACTTTTCAAGTTTCAATCCATGTCCATCCATGCCATCCATTACAAAACAGACAAAAAAAATAACAGTTTCAACGCCTAAATACAATCTGGACCATTATCTTTGAATTCAATGGATGTAAAAAAGATTTCAGCCTTTTAAAAAGATAGAACTTTAACCTCTTGTCTTTTTTGCTATAATTTTTCTCCTCTCCTGAAGTTTCTCTCTTGTGTCATTGACTGTTTCAAACTCTGGAGCATAGCACACATGTAATATTCCTCCAAAGAATGATTTATTGTCCAGCCTTTTCTTAGCAAACCTAAAACAAATCATAACAACAATGAACTAATGCTTTGCTAACTGCACGCCATGGTCCTTTTATCTGTTGTTGCTTGGTGAGGACTATACACCCCAACCCACTGGTGTCAGCCACCTGCTGTCTCCGTCCCCTTAGAAATAAGTCTCATGCCTGCAGCTCAAACACATGAAGAGAGCCCACTGTATGTTCTGAACACAGGGAACCCCATATATAATTTTTAGGAAAAACTAAACTTTTCTAGTCACCCAATAGCAAATATAAGGCACCAGGTGCCACCAGGCATGGCTTAAGTACAGCCCAGCTCAAATTACCAGCTCAAACCTTCAGACCAATTACTCATACCCCACAGAAAATTTGAGCCACCCATGTCTTTTGTAATTCTGCCTCTCTATATGTTTGGGTTTTCTACATTATATTTATTACTGTCTTATTAAGTTTCCATCATTACTCTGGTAGGAAAGGATAGTATTGTTGCCCTCTGGAATGATGCTGGGTAACAATCACAGGCGGCAAATTATCTGTACTATCACACCCGGTCGTATTTTCGTATCTCCTCTCCTCTGCAACAAGAGAGAAGACTGAAAACTGACGAATGGCAGCCACCTGGCCTGATAGTTTGAGCTGCATCAACAAGATATATTGCAACCTGTCTGTTTACGCTGCTGTGTCCAACAAATTGAGCTATGAAGCCAATTTGTTGAGTTTATTTTTAACTCATGAAAGGAATGAAACATAGAATGAAGGTAAAATGCAGCAATACAAATTTAAACGAAAATGTGACCATCTTCATTTCAATTTGTATTCCTACAGTTAATATCAACTTCAAACGATGCATTAACTCCAACAAAACTGACTTTGTACCTACAGTACCTTGCTGAATTTATCCTCTGAAACTTAATCCAGTAAACCTCCGTGAAGGGCTCAGCAGGATACTCATCAAGGAAACGATATCTAAAGCAAATAAAAGTCCTTAGTTTAAAAGAACCAAAACTCAACTACATGTAGTTGAAAAAAATCTTAAAATGCAATGTACAAAAATAACAAAATAAATAACAAAACAAATTTTGAAGCATTTTATTTGTAAGAGAAACTCAGTTAAGTTGAAACAGAACTTAGCATTCAGGGACGGACTCGGACTATCTGGTCATGCTTTTCACCCAGTTTTGGTCACAAACACTGAATAAAAAACAGCCTGAAATTTTATTTGCTTTCTTTCATATTAAAGAAGTTTCATCAAAGTAATAGTAACAGTTGTTGTCAATTTAAGCTTACTCTTCGATTGCTCCATAAAGTGCAAATAGCTCAAGTAATTCCTTAACAGCACCTACAGCAGGTACACCTTGAACCAAAACATACTTAGATTCCAAATTTATGGTGTACACCTTAAAAACAAAAGAGCAGAATTAACAAAAACTGTAAGTTGATACGCTTATATGAGAATCACACCTGCAAAATTGGGTTAATACACAGTTAACAAAATGTCTATAAAGGTAATCAACTCTATACTAACAATTACAACTTAGGGATGCAACCGTAAATCTTACAAAATAATTTTGTAACTTTGCCACAGTCGTTTTGTTCAAGGTAGAGCCAAGATGTTTCTTGCTGTGATAAAATTAAAACGTCTCAAATTTCAAAGTACAAACCTTAACGGCCCTTTCCCAACGAGCCTCCCGATATTTTGGGCGACTATAGCTTAATGAAGTTTGTTTATGATGTTTCTTGACGGAAGAAACTTCTTTTGCATTCGAAAGCTTGCTACGCTCGTCCGCCATATTGGCAAAAATGTTGCGATTACATGAACTGGACATTGAAGAATAATATCTTCCGCTGGCTTATTTACATCGCAGGCAACGTTCCACAGGATTACAGATGATCGAACAGATGATCAAGGGTAGTAGTTCTTTTGAATTATTTTACAAAGTTATTGTTTTTAATTTTAGCTTGCTTTTTTAAAATGCCCGCGAAAAAGAAAAAGCAAGTCTCCAGCCAAACAGCTCACAAATCAAGTAATGGGTCTAGTTACCCCGTAAAATCAACGGGGCGAATCACTAAACGGTTTAAATCCAAACACAAAGAAGATAGCGGGAAAACTGATTCGTCGACCTCTGTCCTTGAACCATTTAGGAAGTATGGATATGGTCATGCTTCTTTGGTACTAATCCTAGGTATGCAGGTTTTCTTTTCATTGTAAATTTAGATTATATTTTTGAACGTCGTCAAAAAAGCTCTTTATTCTTGCTTCTTAAATTATGAACTTAATAATTAACCTTCTATTTACTTATTTGTTCTCCAACAGCTGCGTGTTTTGGGATCTTTCAAAGGTAAACTTATTTCTGTGAAATGATTTAAACAGTATTTTATATATAAATACGTTGATAAATTTAGAATTACGAAATGTAATGTATCAAAATACATAAGGACCTCGTACGGTATATTATTCATATCAGATTGAAATCAATATTGACTTCAATATCGATACTGTAGCAAACATCACTTTGTTTTTATTTTCCTGAAGCTACCACGTGTCAAGAATGTTTGAGAACGAGCGATTTTTCTCGCATTTGTCTGCTCTAGAGAGGGAATTGTCTTTTAGAACTGAAATGGTGAGTTTTTCTGACGTTCCATTTTATATTTGAACTACTACATGAATGTTCTTTAGGTTATTTCTATTTTTGTAATCTAGTGTGTTTTATAACATTCACGTGTAATGCGTGGTTCATTACCACCCGCCCGGGCAAACCCCTAGGGATTTGCAATTATCTTAAGTTACTGTTTTTTTATTTTCCCTGCCCTCCTAACCCCCATGGAGACAGGCCTCTCTCAAACAATTCCCTTAACCTCATGTCCTTTAAGGGCTGGGCTTAATCTCCCAGTGGTTGCCAAGGGAGACAATTTGTCCCCTCATTATCATAAGAAATCTCAGTATAAGAAACAGACAAAAAAATGGCTTGTAGCAGCTATAACTATATATTATTATGTAGATAATATTGTGGTACATGTATGGTGTCTTGCACACTGGTGAATATTTCCGTTTTTCTTTTTTACTTGACGTAACAGGGTCTTTACTACTCTTACTATAAAACTGTTGTGGAAGCACCAACATTTGCTGAGGGAGTTCATGCCATTATGAATTGTAATATAACAGAATATCCAGACACGATTAACACTCTAAAAAGATTTAATTTATATCCTGAGGTAAGTTGTTGTTCGACTTATTGATAATTAGACTCTTCCAGGGCTTTTTTCAACTTTTGAATGGAAGCAGTTGGCAAAAATCTGTTAATTAACACAGCTGGAAAGAAAGACTAAAAAGCAGGTAAAGTTACCAAGTTTGAAAGTGATTTGTTGAAAACTAACAAGAATATGGCTCTGCAAAGTTGCGGAGTTTACAGATGTTTGTTTGGTGGGGGGCAAGTTTGGTAAATTTGCTAATTTTAAATTTTGAGGCACTATAGCTGTTTCCAGCAGTGTCAATGGATATTGGCTTACTGGTCTTGATCAAAACCTTGAAAAATCCCATGGAAAGGTCTATTGAAGGGGTGTGTGCCCTAATAATAATAATAATAATAATAATAATAATAATAATGATAATGGATTGATAGTCAGTGCTACTTCTCCAGGATTCAAAAGCGAATTTTTAAACAATGAAAAATTATGTACAATACAAATTAAGAAAAGAATACTTTAAACATATTTAAAAAGGTAACGCTGAGAACAATAAAGAACTAATAATCTTTGCATAAAAAGCTGTGTATGAAAAGCATGTGTAAAAGGAAAAGTCTTTAATATACTTTTAAAAATGTCTATAGAACTGGAATTCTTAATGTCTTCGGGCAAGCTGTTCCAAAGATAGGGTACCGCAACGGAAAAGACATGCCAGCCATAAAACTTTAGAATTAAATTCACAGGTAATGAGTAAGTCTCAGTTCCTGAAAGGCCAATATTAGCTCAAATCAAGGATTAACATTTTAATCAAAGATTTTATTAATTTTCTCTTCTTATAGATTGTTTAGAGTTATCCTAGCTAGATCTTAGAGTAAAGGTTCAACAAAATTTTATAAATCTTGAGATACTGACATGTTCCTAGATCAATTTTTTCTGCACCTGTCAGAAGGTTTGTGTATGGTTATTATTACAGTACATTTTACAAGCAAGAAATGATATTGTTCTCTGGCAGGTTGTTCTTGGATTTGCTTTCCGCATGTATGATTGGGTAACAAGAAGCATGAACATTCACACTAAGACTTGCTATACAGTTAACAGAGGCTATAACTTACCTCCTGTACAAAGCTGTGAGGGTGAGAGCTAACTTTACCTTTTGCTACTAGTGGCAACCAAAAAAAAATCACCAAAAAATTCAAATTTCTCTTTTGTAAAATTCTACAAAATAAATAGCACCATGCCAAAGAGGTTTTATTTGAATAGTACGTAATACCATAGGATTTCATCAACACACTCATAAGTTTCATTTGAATGGTGACACCATAGGATTTCATCCTCAGACCCAAAAGTTATAGAACTACGGGTACATACTAAATAAATTGTACCATGTGAGAGTACTGTTAAAGTGGTTTCATTTGCATGGTAGGATAAGATTTTGCCCAGTCGACATTTAAATGGTAGATCAGAGTGACAGATTAATTTATTTTATGATCTTGCCATAACCTGGTCAAGGAGTAAAAGTGGTATTAAACTTGATATAATTTCAATAAAAGTGAACGCAGTCCTCCACTACAGTACATTGGGATGGAGGGTAATAATTTCATATACAAGGTTTTAAAGGGTTACACATGGGTTCATAAATGGACACAATTCATAAAAATCAACATTAATTACACTTTTATTTCATTTTTTACTTTTAAAAATATGGTTTACTTTTTCAGGTATGGGGGAGCTATCATTTTTCTATGTTTATGCCATCTTTTATCTTAGTGGCTTCATGATGTCCATGTTCTTTTTACTTTGCTTTTATCTGAGGTGAG
>JBBMOI010000027.1:265000-295425 GCA_038088405.1 Porites divaricata
TGGACACGTGTTAAACTTTATAATTCAGTTCGGGAACTCCATGCTTCTCAGGTGAGGGCTATTTCATTCTAAATGAATTATTGTCTGCAAATCTCAAGTTCGGGAAATTTTACGGTAGTTTTTTACAGAGGGGCTCCGTCCAGAAGTCTAACCCCTTACCCTATAATGAATGTCAGACAATTCGCCCCCGACAACTAGCCCCCAGTATACTTGTTAATTATACCCCTTTTGACAAAATAGGTACCCCTTACGTCGTATACGTTGGCTTACCTTCATAAAGTGATAGCATAGAAGAGAGGAGCTTGCTTAAATGAAATTCAAGTTCATAATTTTTGCGTTTAAAAAAACACACTAAAAAAATCGTTAGTTTTGTTATTTTTCTCCTCGCGTTGCAAGTGAGGCACGTAGGTAGCTGATGTTTTCTAATTACACTTTTCTTTTCACGGGCAGTTCATTCTTCTTGTCAGCTCTCATTACAACTTTGGTGAGTATTTTGGTCTTGTCAGTCATCGATAACGTATTTATTTAAAAAGACTGTTGGCGTTCAAAACAACAACCTATATTTCGATTACATCCAGCCTTAAACTTTAGGCACCTTTTGCAAGCTATGTTTTTGTTCATTGTATCAATACAGTAAACAACAACTACATCTAAATTCTACACCATAAACACAGAAGCAAACTAAGGTTGTTTTCATAACTGGAAGTGAAGTTTTTAAACGAGCAATGGAACATTGGTACCATGTAGCATATGTGTAGTTGCCTGTGTTAAGTGAAATAGTTGCGACTTCAGATATATATTATTCATTCAAAACATTTTACCTGATTGGCTTAAATTCCGTGGCTAATTCTTCTTAACCAACCGGCGCTTTTCCGGCGCTTACGATATTTGGAAGATGGAGCAATATACCATCGATTCGATGGTATCTTCCAAATATAGTATCGATCAGGCGCGGCCGCCATGCTGGTTATACACTAGCCTGCGTGCAGACGATAACTAAACTCTGATTAGTACCCAATCTCGACCCAGAGCTCTTCTGCGCATGTAGAGGAGAGGGATCAAGAGCTCTGGGGAACCCTGGAGCAAGATTTGTCTCTGATTGGTTTCAGCAAAAAACAATAAAAGTGTTTCTGATTGGTCTATTCAAGTTTGCACGAGAGCGGTTGAACGTGCGGCGTGTCTGGCGTGTGAGCGGGTTTTTTCCCTAGACATGTTGAAGTAAACACGGCCGGCCGATTCTTGAAAACAACATTTGAACGACTAATTAGGCAGAATTACTGGATTTTCCAATTTTCAAATAAAATAGCTTAGCTACATATCGAAAATTGAACCGTGAACCAGAAAAAGATTTGAATGCAAAAAAAATAAAATAAAAATACACCGACATCTTTGCCAGCTATAAGTTAAGAAGCGTGACACATTGCTGATTTTTCTTCGACTTCCACGTTATCTTGTTCACACGAAGTAGCCGAGTATGAATGAAAACTTCAGCTTCTTGTCGTAAATTGCCCAAAAACAGACTTGCAATAAAAAAAAAAGAGAAAAACTAAAAGTGATACGTGTACAATGCGACTAGATATTTATAGTTCTCTTCTTTTCCCACGATATCACATTTCAAAGCAGCTTCGCTGAAGTGTTAATGTTCATGAACAAACATAAATAAAAGGACGCTAAATTCATATTTTGGAAAGTTTTATTGGAATTTCCATACGTTTATTTTAACAAGCCATTCGGGTTTCACTTACCACCTCGTGAAGTAGTCCACAGAAATATTAATCAACTGTCAAGCATACGCAAACTTCAAGTCTCAATCTGTGATTGGGAACGTTTAACGGTATTTTCCAAGAGCATGCGCTGTGAGGCCCAAATAGCCAGATTTTGGCTACTCCGGCGCAGAGTTTCCCAGAGCTTACGGGCGCAATCCCAAACCCGTAAGCACTGGGGTCGAGAATGATTAGTACCGTCTGCGAAGCAGCGCAGAGATCCTTGTTCTGGACCACCAACGGACTTAACGAATTACCGGACAAAGGCCTTTTTTAACTGGCCAATCGTGGCGCGTACTCAAATCTGGGTACACAGCTAGAAGTCCAGAACAAGGATTTCGGCGCTGTTTCGCAGACTGAGTTAACCAGACTTTAATTTCGTCTGCGCGCAGGCTAGTTATACACCAGTGAACTAAAAAAGAAAATGGCGTTCATGGCTATCCGAAGACGAAATAGCTGAATTTCTAACTAAAACTGAACGGAAAAAAAGCAACAACACGCAAAAAATTTTGCTCGATGAATGTTATATACTCGTAGGATGTTATCCACCGAGGCTGATAACATCATCCTCGATCTGCAAAATTCTTCATATCCCACTCAGCCTCCTTCAATTATTGCTAATTATGTGATTTATGTAATTTTTTTTTCTCATTCTCATTGTAGGTTATCGCTAAACTTGAACCTGTCATTTACCGTCTTCCACATCAGCTTCTTATTTGGGTAATGTGTGTTATATTTTGAAAGTTGTACATCCTTTAGTTTTTTGTTAAGAAACGCATTTTAGTCTCTTAGGACCAGTAATGACAGGCAGATCTGAGTTGTGAACAATTTTGTCTACGCAACGACTAACCTCACTTGTCTAATAGAGGTTTTCTTTTTCGTACACGAGTTGTGCATGCCTAGTCTATTGCCATTTGCTTCTCCGGAACCTCCGGGGAGACAGGGTACCATTTTTGCGCAGTTAATTTTTATTGGATTATGGTTTTTATAGCAACTTTTAACCAATAATCATGCATCTGACAGGTTACCCAAACA
Organism: Porites divaricata; assembly: GCA_038088405.1. Classification (NCBI taxonomy): domain Eukaryota; kingdom Metazoa; phylum Cnidaria; class Anthozoa; order Scleractinia; family Poritidae; genus Porites; species Porites divaricata. Next base: position 267,799 of record JBBMOI010000027.1, read on the forward strand.
TGTGAAATTTTGCACATGAATTCATCCGCTCTATTTTTTTTAGGCTGCACAAGGTGTTATGTTTCTTGCTGGGACTGTAGGAATTAAGATTGCAATAGCAAAGATTCTGGGAATTGCAGATGATGTAAGTCAGAAGAAAAGATGTTTTAACAAATGTATCAGAATCAGTTATGTTTGACCTTGATAAAAAAGCTGGTTACTGGAGTGTTAGCAGTTCGTTTCATTCGTCACTTGTGAAGGCATATTTTCACACTATACCGGAAAGCTTTTCGTACGGACATGAAAAACTATTCGGTATAGTAGAGCGATTTTCGTATGACCTTGAAATGAAAGCGCGCGAACAAAACGAAACGACAAACGAACGGAAATAGAGCGATTTGATTGGTTTATCGAACGGACAGACAAACGCGCCTGGCTTTTCATTGGTTAAGCGAACGCTCAGGTGAAAAAACTTCATGCCCGAGAACTTTCTAGAAATCAACCGATACTTCGCTTTGACGTCATACTACTACACGATTGGCCAATCGAACAATGCCTTCTCCATATTAGGGTTTCTTTGGCGGGAAAACGAAGAGGCCATGTTTTGATCTTTTCATCCATTGGCTGATGAAACAAATAACGAACACTTACCGAAACCTTTTTTCAAGGTCATACGAAAATCGCTCTATTAGCACCAACGGCACAGAACTGGAACAAGTCGTTCACACCCATGGAACACCGCGCTGGTGCGGTTGGCCCGGTTGGTTTGCCTGTGGTGCGTAAGACTTATAGTCACAGGAGGCCCGAAAGTATCCATGGTGCTTCGCGCGTGTGGCTCCGTTATTAAAAGCTTTTTTTGAAATGTCTTGTTTGTGACAACTACGAAACTGAGAAAGGATGAAAAAGGAGAATTGTTGGCACTTTGAACAAAGCGCAGGCAGGACTTGAAAGTGACTTGACGCACGACAGGCCAGTACACTTTAGGTAATGAATTCCTTTTATTTTGCATCGCTGAAGCGGTTAAATCAAACTTGTGTTCATTTTGCAGGCCCACATCACCAGTATTTTGCGTTCCAAGTTTACTAACTTCAGGAATTTTGACACTTCCTTGTATACTTGTGCTCCTGAGTTTGACTTTTTAGATCCAGAGGTAGGTGTAAAAATCATCACCATCATTATCTTCGTCATCATCATCATCATCACTCTTTCGCCATCATCATCATCATCATCATCATCATCACTACCACCACCATCATCACCGTCATTGTCATCATTATCACCAACATCACCATCATCGTCACCGTCAACGTCACCGTCATCATCAAACTTTGAACTCTTATGTCTTCTTGCAAAATCGACAATGAAATCCATTTTTATTTTTTTCATTTTTGAAGCTTTGATTGAGTTATTGAGGTTGTTCACACCTTTAATTCTTAATTTGTGGCTCTGTCACTTTATTCTGCATTTTAAAAGGTTTTGGCTGACACAATCTTTAAATAACGGAATATCAAAACCATTTTTTGCAGACTCCTGGAAAGTTAACCAAGACCTTAGTTTTACCGGCTGCAGTTGTTTCAGTTACTGTCGTTGTTATAAAGGTGAAGTTATAAAACACTTATTAGGGAGCAAAGACGTTTTTGAGCGACGTACGTCAACCGGAAGTGAGTCCTTCTCCTTTTTTATATGCCTTGTTGCTAACAAATTTGTATTGCTAAGTTTCTTTTCTCTTATAAAGACGATTTACCCGAGAGTTTGAACCAAACCACTGCCCAATGATGCAAAAAGTCCACTTCCGGTTGACGTCCGTCGCTCAAAAACGCTTTAGCTTAAGCTCCCTATTAGGAAGCTCAATCAAGGACATATTTGAGCGACGCACGTCAACCGGAAGTGGACATTTTGCAACAGTTGGGAAGCGATTTGGCTCAAATGTTCGGGCAAATAATCTCAATGCGAATAAAGACACTTTTTTTTTTTTTAAAAAGACACTTAGCAAGACAAATCTGGCAGCGTCAAGGCATAATAAAAGGGAAAAGGCCTCACTTTCGGTTGAGTGTGTCGTCCAAAAATTTCTTTGCTGGAGCTTACTATTATGTCTGGTCCTGGAGAAGCATTTAATCCGCCTGGGGGAATATCGAGATTCTCGGGAAACAAAAATAACTTGGTAATTTGTTGTACAGAGCCAAGAAGAAAAACTTCTGCGTGTACAAATATACGAAAGTAAATCTCATCGAGCGGCCAACGGGTAATACGACGGGAAAAAGTTTTATTGTTAGAAGTCACGTGACCTCGAGGTAACCAATGAAAGCGCACACAGTTAGGGAAAAAATCACGAAACTATTTGTATATAAGACAAACGCCAAACGGGCCGGAAAACAAACAAAGTAACCATGCAAAACAAAACAGACTGTACGTGCTTGGAAGTTTGAGAATAAAGTGCTCTCCTTCAATCCGGGACCTGGCGACAAGTCATGGCCATATTATTCAGTGGCGATTAACTCTGGGACCAAGACAACCTGCGATTTGGTGGTCCTTCTTCTCTTGAAGAACGCCTCAACACAGGTTGGGACAAAGAGAACTTTCCATGGTACAAAAGTGTCGGTATAATTGTTAGGGTAAAGCGATTTTCGTATGACCTTGAAATGAAACGCACGAACAAAACAGAAACAACAAACTAACGGAAATAGAACGATTTGATTGGTTTATCGAACGGATACAAACGCGCGTGGCTTTTGGTTGGTTAAGCGAAGGCTCAGGTCAAAAAACTTCCTGCCCCAGAACTTTCTAGAAATCAATCGATACTTCGCTTTGACGTCATACTGCAGTCACTGCAACACTATTGGCCAATTGAACAATGCCTTCGCCATATTAGGGATTTCTTTGGCGGGAAAACGAAGAGTCCGTGTTTTGATCTTTTCATCCATTGGCTGATAAAACAAGTAACAAACACTTACCGAAACCATTTTTCAAGGTCATACGAAAGTCGCTCTATTAGAGACCATTACATTCGAAGACGAGAACGACTAGCAGTGTCAGATTTGACTGAAAGGTTTTTGGCGTATTTTCAAAAAATAGACACCTTGGAAAGCTTCATTGTACTTAATTTGATTCACCAGAAAAGTTAGCACCGTTATCGTTATTGACGGGGATCAAGCACTCTCCTGATCGCAGAATGACAAAACTTCAAAAATTTGGTAACTTGCTTCCGCCTCTACAACATTGTTGCTGAACTCGTAGTAGAATGACGACGGCTATCGCTTTTTCCCGTCAAAAACGGACGCTGGTTCACGCGCGAGCAGTACGTAGTATTGAAAAAATCTTGTACTCGTTGTTGTTTTCGTCTAAGAGTGCAAAGGTCTCTAATAATTAATAGAAGAGGTTCGACATGTGTTTGTTTCTTTTTTCAGATACTCGAAAATGAGTGGAAAGCCTGGAGGACCTCGGAAAATAAGCCAGACAAAGCAAAAGTATCCGACTCAGAATCAGATGAGGATGAAACTGTTGAACAGAAGTAAGCAGACACAGCTCTTGACTTCCACGCCAATACCTAAAATCAAATTTGAAGAAAATTTTTAATTAATTCTCATCTTAATATCACCGACTGAGCGTACACAACCACATGACCACATGCAGCGCACATGTTGCGAAACGTCAGTCATGCATCGACTTACCAGAAGTCGGCCTCTCACAGTTTCTTAAAAACGAGCGAAGTGAGCTTCAATGAGGTCGCGCACCGACCGTCGCGAGGTCGACTTGTTTCGCCTGAACGGATTTGAATCACATTATAAATTCACTCGGGAAAAAAATGACATATGCTGTGTCGGGAGTGGCGTCAAATATCCCTCACTCTCCTATTGGTCAATTGTCATGACGTCACCGTGGAATTTTCGTCCGGTGAATTTTGCGCCAGACAGGTATAAAAAGTCCTTTTATTTTTAAAAAATGACAAAATCAACCAGGACTTTTTGAAAGTCTAATTTATAAACTGTCAATAACGGTCCTATTCTCGACTACACTCACGCTGACAGTCATATTTTAACTAGAAATGCGTATATCGCATAAGCTCGCGAAGCTCGGAGGAGGAGGCCCATAAAATATCAGGGATGGGAGGGCGGGAGAGAAATAGAGTAATTTTTGTAACTGGGGAAGGCGGGTTTCTACACCGGCTCTAATATTGGAAGGTGAGATATACTCAATCTCCATTTTTCAAGTACTCAGTGTGGACTATATTTATATCTTACACAGGAAAGAAGTCAATCCCAAACCTCATGCCGAGGTAATGTTCACAAACATACTTTCATTCTCTCGAACTTAAGTCACGTCTGTTCCCTGTAGAACTTAAAAAAAAACGGTCTAAAAGATAGAGTTTAAGAAAACGCCCTATCATAGTTTATAAGAAGTACCAAACGACGTTGTCACCTATTGTTAGTGCCTTTTCTAAGCCCTAACAGCTCGTCCTTCTACTTACTACATTTGTCCCTTTTCTTGTCGTCTGTGGAACTCTGAAGATATTACTACGCTTTTCAAAAACCAGCGAACTCTGAAGCTCAAAAGCTGCATTCACAATTACGTTTTTCGCTGCCGTCAATGATAATTACGATAACAAGAAACGAACCTTGAAACACAAGAACTGACCAAATGGATCTAAATCCACTAATCACAAATTACAAACCATGACCTTTTGAACCCGTTGCAGTAAACTTTTGTTTCCTAAGAGGTCCGCTAAGATGATTGACGGCGGCGAAAAACGCAAATGTCAGTTGGATTTTAAACTTCAGAATTCGCGTGTTTATGAAAAGCGCGGGAACCGCCCTCAACAGCACCAACCCATTGCACTTGGTGTGAAAAAGGCCCATTTTCATAGGCGATCAAGTTTTATACACTCTGTCAACGGAGCCTTTCTTTCGCTTGCTCGACTTTGGCGTACTCGAGAAAGACTCTCCTTGAATCCAATACGATCTTTGTTGAGCATGCGATGCATGTTGCCAGGATACAGTTTCGTACCCAGGCCTAATAACCGTGCACTTGGTTTTCAACGTGCTCATTTATGACCATCGGTTTCTCAATAAACGGATGTTCGCACTAAAAAAAGCCAGTTTAGTTTGACGAGAGAAAACATGATTGACTAGTCTAGAAGTTCGGGTTAGCTGCGACGACCTCAAAGGCTTGACGCGATCACTTCTCCTCTTTAACCCTTTAAGCCCTAAGAGTGATCAGCATCAAATTTCTCCTTGTAACATAAATGCTTTGTAAAACAGTGGTCGTGAGAATTACGGACATGATCACACCAGATGAAAATGCTTGATATTTTATCAACTTCTCCCCACTACTTCTGTAGGAAACCAATGGGGGCAACAAATGAGAATTCAAATTTTGATCTTAGGGATTGAAGGGTTAAATAAGGCAAAAGGAGGTTCTGCTCACAGGCTGAGTTTTATAGCGATGTGTTTTTTTTGGCGTGATTTCAAATTATGCGTCTAAACGCGGCGATTTCGTGGCGATTCGTCGCCGCGAAGTCGCTGTTTTACCCTGCTAGTATTTTGATGTAACCAAACGAGGAAAGCTTTTTTGCGCGACTGAGAATTGCCAGAAACCTGCTTGATACGATAAGTGTTTGCATCACATGCGCACTACGGTAAGCGCTGCCTAAAAAATGGAAAATCGCCACGATGTCATTTCTTAAAATTGCCCGAAAATTGACCTGTGTAAACGGGTTATGTTGTTGTTGTCGCCCTTAATAATTTTCACAATTATGTCGAGCAATAATTATTTCACATAATTATCTGGTGGTATTTCTATCTTCTGCAGCATTTCTACCACGTACTGCAGTCGCTCGCCTTCGTCGTCATGGCAGTGATCATTATGCGGCTGAAACTGTTTGGAACACCGGCTCTTTGCGTCTTGGCCTCTCTTTTAGCTTCTAGACAGGTAGCAGTGATGAAATTGCCAGATTATATAATTCCACTTTCAGTTAATGGGGCCGCTGCAAGTGGCTCACATTGTTCTGTAACCTACGAGCAAGCTCTCTATCTGAAGGAGTCGCGAGAAGTCACGCGAGAGTAGCACGCGAAAGGAGACGTGAGTGTGAGGGGCAGCTCGCTTCGCTCGCCGTATATATTGGAGAGCTAGCTCGCGGGCTAGCTGTTGTGGTATCCCTTGCCTCTTTTGTTCCTTTTGATTTATACTGTTTTCCTTCTGTTCTTTAATTTTGTTGAACGAGGTAACAGACAGGTTACTGTGATGAAATTGCCCGAGGAGTGGGGGAGGGGTACTCAACAAATTTTTTTACGGGGAGGCTCCGCCCCGACGTCCAACCCCTCACCCATTTATGTACAATTTTCGACAGAAAAGGTACCCCTTTCGCATACCTTCCGTCTCTTTTAATTACTGAAAAAATGCACTGTCTTTCAAATATGAATAAATCACTAAACAAGGACGTGTTCTTGTTCTAAAATGCATCTGTTAGCCATTTTGGGCCCTTTTACAGACCGAAATGACATATTCTCTACCCTGTCATATACCTGAAGCCTGAAAAAGGGGTACCCGGTACTCCTTTTGGGCGGAGCCTCCCCGTTTAGGGAAGGGTAATCCCCGGGTAAGATTGTCAGGTTAAAAGTCGCACCTTAAGTTAATGGGGCCACAGTAAGTGGCTTGCACTGTTGTGGTATCACTGCCTCTTTCGTTCCGTTTGAATTATATTGTATTTTCCTCTGTTCCTTAATTATGTTGACCGAGACAAATCCGATAAAATAGAATAAAACACATTCTTCTTTTGCAGCATTTTGTTTTTACGACGCAACCCCAGGGAACACCGTTAGAGTGAGATCCCGCTTACCGGGTCCAGACGAATTTTTTACCTGTGCAAATTGTTCACACGGAACCGTGCAAATTCTGTTTTTACGGCAGTATTGTTTGCCCTTCAAAACCTTGCACAGTTCCGCGGGTCCCGTGTTTGAATGAAAGGTGTATCCGTGTGCAAGGTTTTGTCCGTTCAAAAATTAGTCCGAACCCGTGTAAATAGGATCTGAGATGTCGTGGGGACAATCCCCCCGCCCCCCCCCCCCCCCCCAAACTTTGCAACGTATCCTTCAGACATTTTCTTGCAGTACAACCTGTCATGTTTCCTAACTTAGTAGCCTCGCCAGGGGAAGTAAGGGTGAACAGTCGGTTTTACTAGCACTCTGGCACATTCCCTCTATTTTCATAAAAATGGTTTGGGTTCAGTTTTCGAGCCGCCGTTTCCTTTTAGCGTCAAGTTACCAGTCGTTGTTAACTCTCGGCCCTGGTACCCGTTTCTCGAAAGTCCCTGAAAGCTGTTGTTTACGTTTCAATCGGTTGGTTTTTTTTTTTGTGAAACTATCGGTTCACAAAACAAAGTGGACTGGTTTGTTGGGTGGGATCCGCGCTTTTATTCTTAAAATTAAGATGTTATTTTAAATAATTGTTTTCTGGTCCAAAAAGCTACTAGGACTTCCGAGAAACGGGACTCATCTCCAACGGTTATTTTACCTTAATTTCTACATTTCCTGCCTCCCGAAAAACCAACATTGGTCAAGTTCTTGATTTATTGATATATTTTTTCCAGTTGTTCGGTTTTCTTCTTGGCAAGCGGAAACACCAAACTGCAGTAATTTTACTCATCGCTGCCATGTCCGTTCAAGGAGTAATGAACCTTAAAGTACAGTTTGTAAGTACTATTACTCCAAGCAAGCTCGTACGCGAACGTTGTATCGAATGCATTGGGAACGCTAGCACTTCTTTTATTGGCTGTTATGAAGTTACGCGGGGAGCTGGGTCCAAATTCGTCCCCCACAATAGTCCCATAGTGCAATTCGACACGACACATCTTGAAGGGACTAAATTAAGTTAGTTTATTGGCCTTAGCTCCCACGAGACTCCTATAGCTTAGTTGTAGAGTATCTGGACTAGAAGGTCATATGTTCGTCTCCCATCTCCAGATTGTTTCTTTCAGTAAAATTACATGAAGCACAACTTAATTCCAACTTAACTGTGTAATATAAAATAAGATTGATAAACAGAACTGGGATGCTTGAAACTCGGGTCATGTCCCTCATACCCTACATCCATATCCACTACACCATCGAAGACTAGCTGCCAAATCCCAGATTTTTTAAAGTATACATGTACTTATGCCGTATCCCATAACAATATTTGATGGCCAACCGTCGCAGTTCAGTGCTTAACCCTAATCACTGCAGATCAGTGCATAACTCTCTAATACGCTATCTCCATAACTGCGCTGTGCAGTTTTGTTTTGTTTGTTGTTTTTTTTTTTCAACAATTCTCAAGGTTAGTGGGGTTCTGTTCGAGTCTCGTTACGTTAAGACAATAATGTGTTGTGTAAACCTCATTAGGTGTCCAATCTGGCTTCACCCGATGTTATCTAATGCTAACCCCATTGGGGGTGAACCCGGATTTTTTCTTCCGAGCCGCCTGTATCATTCACTGAAAAAAAAAACCTATCTCATAAGTCTGGCCTCGACTACAGGAATTAAGGTTATCTTATATCAACATGGACACGTTTTCGGTCAAAAACGAGAGTTTATTTGATCTTAATAAAAACTTGATTTAACTTCAGGCAACCCAAGGAGAATACAACAACCCGGAACAAGAAGAATTGGTAAGTTAAAGAGAAAAATAAATTTTGGGGGGGCCTCCACTCAGTGTTAATGACCTATAGTGTAAATGATCTTGTTCACTTTTACCTGTTCAGATTGAGTGGATCAATTCGAAGACGCCCAAAAGTGAGTTGTATTCTTAGATAGTGTACCAAGTTTAAATCCATAACAGCGTTATAATTGCTGGCACTTCGCATCGAGCGCAGACCATATGATAAACTTTGACATTTTAAAGAAAGCAGCAAAGCTTGTTAACGCGGACACAGAAGTTCAATAAAACAATAGGATCGTATTATAGTTCCGTTTTTTTTTACAGCCAAAGATGAGTGAAATACTGTTTGCAATACCCACGCTCTACCTCTTATATTGCTTCGCACGTAGCATTTCATGGGTTCGTTGAGTTACAGTCAAGTCATAAATGAACCGATAGCAGCAGCCAGTGGCGTCTTGTATGTTGACATTGGAGATTGTTGTTGACAGTGTCGCAAGGAAATTGCTGTTTTAGGTCATTTCTGTGCTGAAGTCATTACTATGTTTTGAAGGTGTTGAACAAATTTCATCAGAGAGCACTAACAATAATTCTTTTGGTGATTTTTGAAGACAGTATTTAACTTGAAAAAGTTGGTTCAGTTCATGTTCATCCTTGTCATCCGTTGCTACAGACGACAAGAAACAGTTTCAATGCCTAAAATATATCCTGAAATAACAAAACGGAACCATTTTTTCGGGAATTCAGTGGGGCCTTTGCAGAATATGGTCACATGGTACAAAAACACCTTGCTGGATGGCAAAGAAACGATGCAGTGGGAACTTGAAAAGAAGTTATTTCAGCTTTTTGAATGATGTAATCTCTTTGTTTTTCTTGACCCTCAGCGTCGTTTGGCATCCAGCAAGGTGTTTGTTGTACCATGTGACCGTATTCTGGGAAGGGCTCATTGATGCGAAGACGTGTTTTAGCTTTGTAAAAAGATACAAAAAAGCGTAGCATATCCCCGTTTTTATGAATAAACACTAGAAAGGACTCGTGCTGTTGTAATCTCATTCGCGCCATTACATTAGATTGAAGTGAATTGCAATAACATTGCATTACCTAACATTACGTTTCACTGAAAATCTTGTGACAACTGACTTCGCTTGCAAGAACTAGAAAATCCCCAAAATGAACACATATACGATTTTTTTTTCATCTTCCATGAGACTCTGTATTTGCTGGGGCCATGCCTACAATGGCCACCGTAAAACTCTGCACGGGAAGAGCTGTAGTGAACCATCCTCATTATGAAGACGTTGGTATAAGGTACAGTCTCAACATATATTACTTTGTACCATTCAGATTTAGATTTATAGCACTTTACCCACATCGGGTTGGCAAGTATGTCCAGGATTGAGCGCAGTCGCAAAAATTTGCGAGCAAATTTTTTTCGTAACTTTGGCAAAAAAGATTTAAAGGAAAGTGCTGTCCGAAGTGTCTAGAAATAGCAAAATCAACAAGGATGGCAAGCTAGCGATATTTGCAAGTAAGTGTCTCACAAAATTTTCTTGTGCGGAATAATTTTTTTGCTAAAATGGCGAAAAAAAATCGGCTAGCAAATTTTTGCGACTGCGTTCAATCCTGGAGATATCTCTTGAGTTGGTGAGGTCAACGTAAGAGAGCTGTCCCCAGTTGTTCAAAGGGTCGATAACGCTATCCATTGGATAGCGTAATTGGTTTCCCTAACACTTATCCGCTGGATAGTTATTTATCCAGTGGATAGTGCAGGGCCTGGGTTTTAGGAGTGGTCAATGCCGGACATTGTTATATTCCTCTCCTCGTGGTTCTTTTAGCTCAACCAGTTGCAACAATACTTGAGACACTGTACCTTATTTGGGCTTAACTGGCGAGACCATGATCTTATGCTTGAAACTTCGCAAAGTTGCGCGCATCTCGTCTCGTAACTTAATGATGGCTAAGCTCATTCGGACAGACGAAGTGCCAAGTTGATCACTCCTTCCCTCCCTGGTTAAGATCTAAACGTGGTGGATTTTTTTTTCGTATCGCAGGGAAAGAACTCACAAAGTCTACCAAATCTTTAGTCGCAAACCGCCCTCTGTTGTCTGGAAAACCTTGAATTCAATGCAAGTAACTCATGTGGTTATTGACACACAGTGGTGCCGGGGGAGACCAAAGTAAGTAATTCTTCCTCGACAGTTGTAGATATGATTTGTCCCATTTTCCGTTGCGACTGTAGGTATTTTAATACCTACGGTCGTTAAAACTCACATAATTTCAGGTGCGTACGTAGCTTTTCGACTAATTTCAGGCCTGGCTGACTTTCATTTCCACATATCCTGAAAATTGCACCCATGACTAGCTCAGTCCAACAACGCATAATTTATAACAAGCGGTAGAGTGATAAAAAATTTGTAGGCTCGGATCTACAGGTCTAGGGGCTGGTTACGCCCCTAGATTTGGAGTACAGTTTGGAATTAAACCGCAAAAAAGCAAGGTTAAATTTTTTTCCAATGCCAAAGGGCGAGGTCTAAACAAGTGCTGATTTCTCCAAAATTACCAAAGGAAAATCGTGCGAGTGTTTTTCAGCATTATAAAAACATGTTCTTCCTTGAAAACGCAATTTTCGGGAAATCAGTGCTAAGGAAGCCAAATGAAAAGAAACTTTTTAAGAACACTTTGTCCCTTTTCCGCACTTTTCCCTCAAAATGCATTTCTCGTAGCTCGTCAGAATCGAGAAATTTTGCCATAAATATTATTAGCTTACAAATTATCCTCCCAAGGACCTCTCCGGCATTTCGCTCCTGTTTTTACACGAAACGGTTTGAGGCTTGAATGGACAGCAGTTTCATACAAATCACTGTGTTTTGTCGCCTCAAGTCTCTAGTAGCTGCCTCTGTTCACGGTCAACCTCGTTTCCAGGGTTCTCTAGAGAGAATCTGGGAACGCGGTTTGTTCGGAAGACCTTAGATAACAACGACCTAAACCAGATTGGACACCTTATGAATTTTACACAACGCATTATTTCCGTAATGGAACGAATGAGGCTATAATAGCTGAAGAAACCAAAACTACAGAGCTCTAGTTATGGAGAGAACACAGTAGAGAGTTAAGCACTGATCTACAGTGATTGGGGTTAAGCACTGAACTGAAAACGGTTAGCTTTCGAATATTGTAATGGGGTACGGCATATATAAGAACATGACTGTATATTTTAAAAATTACTGGATTTGGCAGCTAGTCCTCGATGGTGTAGTGGATATGGATGTAGGCTATAAAGCAAGTGACCCGGGTTCAAAGCATCACAGTGGAGTTTTTCTATTTCACTTTTATATTACACAGTAAAGTTGGACTTAAGTTGTTCTTCATGTAATTTTACTGAAAGAAACAATCTGGTTTAGGTCGTTGTTATCTAAGGTCTTCCGGTTTGTTCACGGTCTGTTCGCCACTTTAGAAACGAGAAGGAAACTGGGCCGAGTTAACTTTCGCAGAGACTCAGTCTGGGATTGTTGCTAGAGACAGGGGAACAGATTGGTCAATAGCTGACCGGCGCGTCCCCAGTAACGATCCCAGAAACAATTGCTGGACGCATTTTGGTTCCAGTTCACTTCTCCTTACTAAAGTGGCGAATAGGCCATTTCCGAGTTCCCTCGGGCCTCTGCATCAAAACGAGGTTAAGTGCTCAGCCTTTGATATCGAAATGATTTTTCATTTTCATGCAAATGAAACACATTTTCCAAGAAAGGTTTTCGCACGTGGCCTCATTTTGAAAGTGAGGGTTTTTGGAATTCGGAAGTGGCCTAGTTTTTCTCCCCGTGTAATTCTGTGTTCGCGACTTTCTGCAGGCCTGGGTGTGGCATGGTTGACATCTGGGACTTAGAAGATGTAAAAAACAGAAACCGACCGAGCTGCTGCAATGCCCTGGAACAGGATCCAACCCCTTTTAAAATGGTGTTCAACAATGAGAAATATTACGTTTTTCAACTCCATAACAGCTGACAGACCATGCAGTAAAACTTTCAGGGTTGTTCACGCAAATGAATTGTATCTATAAAACGTTATTTAAACAATGACTAGACGCTCCGCATGTTGTTGTTATGGTTTTTGTACTTCACGAAAGAAGTTCCGACTCCTTTTAAAACCGTGCTCAACAAGGATGTACGTATTACGTTTTTAAACCCCTTGAAGGTTTCCTATATTGTATCTCGCAAAACCTCAGGAGTCGCGAGGGAGTCGCCCCACCAAAGTTAGGCTCTGTTGGGTTATCCGCCTCAGCCTTCAACCTCGCTGAATAACATCCTTCTCCATCTGCGTACCTTAATTCTTCACATCCTACTCAGCCGGATTCAATAATTGCTAAAAGTATCGGCACTCGGCACTAACTTAAACGACGCACTAAAATGGTCATGGCATAAAATATATAAAAAGTCATTTCTTCCATAAATAATGTTAATAGGCCCAGTTCAAGTCTAATTCTGTCGGTAATAACGCAAATGGTTGAAAAAAAGGGAAAAGAAATAATTCAAAAGCATTGTTCTGTTACAGCGCGCGAGATGGCGGGTATCGTTCAGTTACTTTCCAAGCACCTTCATTATACGGAATCCTCCCTCGTTCAGGCAGTTCACTTGGTTTCAACACTTATGTGGAACCTCGATATAACGAACCTCCATATAACGAAGTCCTCGTTAGAACGAACGATATTCTTCGCCCCAGTACAGTGGAACTTCGTTATAACGAACCTCTATATAACGAAGTCCTCGTTAAAACGAACGGTATTCTTCGTCCCAGCACAGTGGAACCTCGATATAACGAACCTCTATATAACGAAGTCCTCGTTATAACGAACGATATTCTTCGCCCCAGCACAGTGGAACCTCAATATAACGAACCTCTGTATAACGAAGTCCTCGTTAAAACGAACGATATTCTTCGCCCCAGCACAGTGGAACCTCGATATAACGAAACCTCGTTATAACGAACGATATTCTTCGCCCCAGTACAGTGAAACCTCGTTATAACGAACGATATTCTTCGCCCTAGCACAGTGGAACCTCGATATAACGAAACCTCGTTATAACGAACGATATTCTTCGCCCAAGTATTGTCATAGTAAAATACCGTATATGAAAAAGAACCTCGACATAACAAAAGCTGGAAATAGAGAACATATTTTCACAGTCCCTTGACCCTTCGTTAAATGGAGGTTCCACTGAACTATGTTATTGAGGTCCTTAATACATTCAATTAGCGCAAAGCTCAAGAGCTTCCTTTCCCGCCTTATTTATAACGATATATCTGTATCAGTCTTTAACTCTTTCAAAGAAACTACACTAAGTATTACTATCGCTTATCTATGACCTGAATTCGTTAGCTTCACGCATCACACGGCGAAGAACAAACCATGAAACGAAGAAAAAGACAAGAAATATATGTCCTCCAGTGTAATTTAGGTACTTAAGAATAGTGGCGAAAAATGTGCAAAATTTTACAAAATGGTAAGTTGTGTTTCATTACTTCATTGTTAAATATCACATCATTGGCGAACATTGAACTCACTTGGAAGCTTTTCAACAGTTTCTACCTTACTCCACTCCGCCTTACGCCCTTGCTCAATCTCAAGACCAACAACTTGGTTATAATGACGTTCCAGTACCTCCAAACATGTATTGGTATAGTTACCTGTTCACGGTGTTTCCTCCACAGATTTAACGAACTGAAGATCGTGGTTGAAAAGAACAAAGTTATCGCTCAGTGATACTGAACGACTGGAGCATATATCCAAATTATTTCCTGCCGCTTTGTGTGACAAGCAGTAGCTTTCAATTATGTTTGAAGAAAGAAATGGGGTGTATGGTACGTGAAAAGTTGTTTGAGGCTCCGACAGAATAGTTTCTACATGTTCTGGTCTAACAATATGATTGGTTGGAAACTTCTTATTATATTCTGCCAGGTCATCACAGATATCGAAATTCCAGTCGTAGCGGTCTCTCTCAAAGTACCACGCATAACTCAGCCCAACGCAGATTGGAGAGTGCGGGACATTGATTAACTTCTTGAAGACCTCATCAAAGTTACGCGTGTTAAATTTTCTCAGTATATACTCTCTGCAGTAAGTGAAGGTGTCCCAATATATGTATACAGGAAAGAAGGACATAAAATTAGCAACCATTGGAAACCCAAGGGCCAGTTCCAATGTGTGTGCCCAAGACTGTATCCATTTTCTACCCAATTGACAACCTGTTCCTAAAGTTCTTAACTTTGTGCCATTAAAAATGGAAGATTTCGTTACTGGAGTTATGAAAGCAGCTTCGTTATCCATCCAGGCAATTTGAATACAAGTCAACAAAATAACTGCTCCAGAGCTGCCTGTTGTAACCGGGACGTCTGTTTAGTCCTGGAAAATTCAATGTACTTTTGTCTTTTGGAAGAGCCTCATAAAAGACTTCAAGCTTACGATCAGGAAAGTATCTTTTTGTCTGATCCATTATTTTATCGCCAAATTTATGATCCTCTTCCGTTTCTTCGTCAAGTACCATGACAACTTTTCCGTACGAAGGAGGCCAGTAAAGAACAGTTGTCCTGAACAGATCACAGTAATATCGTTGCTGGTGGTTGAGGCTTTGCCTCCTCCGTCAGCGACCCACGACACGCCCTACATATAGCTGACAAAGAAAATAAAAAAGCTATTATGATGGGGGAAGGTAGTCTTCCATTTATAGCTATTCATGATAGCGCTGGATTTCCTTTTACCGGAAGGCGAGTTTATGCTTAGTCTGGTCCTCAGTTGAAATTAATTTGCGGCTTGGCAATGACAAATGTACACGCCAAAAAGTAACAATGATAATTCGAAAAGGCACAGAGTAGTCATAGATATTTGAGTTAATTAAAGCATACAGTACTAAATATTTTAGCTTCGTTCAAAAGCGCCATCATCACTTAGAGTACTACACTTACGAGATCCAACTGGTACAAGTATCATCGTAAGGCTGTAGATCAACTTTGCCTGCGCAAAAGAAAGGGAACTTTACATAACATTTGTCGGCAGCGCCATCCGATACCAAATTCGTCATGGTGCGTCGGGCAAATCGTCACATGAAATTTGAGTGATCAAATTCAAATACACCTGGGACAAAAGTGAAAATGACGATAAAACAAGGAATTTTTATTTCCTATTAGCTCCTATTCCCTTAAGATTGAGAGCAAACTGCGCTTGGTCTGCCGAGTTCTGTTGTGGACTGGGGATAGCCATTAGATTTTTAGGGAAGATTTGAGGATCGAAGAAATCCCAAAACTAAAACCTTTCAAGCCAAAATTCCAAGAAAAAAGTTCTTGCGAGGAAAAGACAAAGAAGAGAGTGTGGAAAATCATAACTAACAATATCAAGCAAAAAAAAAAAAAAAAGGAAAAGTGAATTTTTAAAAGATATATATGTATAATCATGTCTCAACCTTACCCGCCTTACTGGCTTGCAGTGTTTCTGTAATGTGGCGCTCAATTGATCGGCTACATTCCCTGATGGGTAGGTTCTCTGTGCTCAAGTATCCGGTACTTGAACCACAATTACCCCCAACCAGAAATTCACACTCTGTGTGGTCGCACATCAGCGAGTAGTAGACGTCTGCTATAGCCAAGCTCACGCTACCGAAAACTTTATTTCTATTAAACGAAAACCACGCTATCAAGAAATCGATGACTCTGGGAGACGTACTCACTAAAAATAAGGTATTGCGGTCTCTGTGACCCGCTTCTACACAACGCGTTACGATATTTCGCAATCGTTATAAATTAGAACTAATATGGGAATGGAAAAGTATTATTACAGGGGTGGATCCACGATTTTACATGAGTGATTTGCACCAACTTAACTAGGGGGGTTTGGGGGCATGCTCCCCCAAGAAAATTTGAAATTTAGTGCTCTGAGCATGCAATTTTCCTGCATTCTGAGAGGACCTCAAGCCATCCAGACGCATAAACAGCATCTCCTCAGAAAGGCATAATTCTGTACAAAAATTCATTTCTGTGTCTTAAACAGTAGTTACACAGACAAAGCAGAATAACATCACAAAGTGGCAATAACAAAACAATTTAAAGACTGTTAAGCTTATTCAAAAGCTATTACCAAAGGAGGAACTATGCGCTCCTGTCAAAAGACACACACTATCTTTAGAAAAACACTAAGCTGGAGTTTACTGAGTCAATTCAATTCTCCATAGTAAGTTGATGTAGCTTCAGTTAAGCTGCACTTCATTCTTACAATTTTGGATCTGTAGATCACTGTCCGTGATAATTTAACATTATGCAAAGAAAACTAACAAGCTGGGCCCAGCGTGATACAACATTGCAGAAAAACATTACACTCACGGACTAAAGAAAATCGCTTAGTTATTCAGATCCAGAAGGCGCTTTGGAGAACATTGGAACCCTTATTCAGCCGTAATAAAAAAGCTTTACGCTTCAAACAAGGTCAAAGAAAATGCGCTTGCATCAGAGGGCAAATCCTGCCGACCAGAAACAATAACTACAGTAAATCAATACGTGTGTCATGACCTCTCAGTGTGAAACATGCGGCTAAAAATCACATTTGCTCAGTGAGAATCAGGGCGGATAAATGTTGGGCGGTGAAACGAGCGCTCCGCTCTTCATTTAATGTGTGATGCGGAGTAGGACTGGCACGAGCGCTCTTTCCGCGCTTCCGGTGCGCTTGAAGGTCGGCGAAATTTTCCTTTCTGCAAACCGGAAATCCTATTTTCTTTCTGTAATTTCAGGCTACAGTGTTAAATAGATAAATTCGTTTCATAACAATATCAATGAACAGTTTCATACGTTTGTGTCTGTATGCCTATAAGTCAAACTTGTTGGTCGTATAATGCCAAAATTTGAGTTTACTTTGAAAGTGTTGAATACCTCCTCCTTCCACTAAATATCACCTAATCGTCTTTCGCCGTTTCGTTTGCAAAAGCTTAACACTTCTTAACCTCAATTTTTACATATGTTAAAGGGGAATAAATTTCATATAACATAACAAAAAATTAGATTGATATATTTTGATATAGTGGCGTTGTACTGCTTCAAACTTTGCTTCTCGGGTGCAACGCGCCATGGCGATTCGCGCTATGCGTCGCAAATCCGGCAACCACATGTAAACAAAATTTATTGGGGTTAGTTGTAAGGTTTTTTCTCCGTTTTTCTCTCTAAAACAAAACAAGGTAAACAGTAAAAACTGAGGGGAAACTAATTTTGAGGTTTCGAAGAAAAAGGAAGACGTATGAGATGTTTTTTTTTTCAAAATTAAAAAGAAGGATGATGGTGATTGAAATTAGCATAATTTCACCTTGCACGCGCTGCACGCATTTATAAAATACACGTCATCTAGTTATGAAAGACGATCTGCTGTCTTTTAGTTTGCCATGGATGAGATTTTTCTTCGTGTTTTAGACAGTACTTAGTTGTTTTTGTTTTGGAATAACATCGACATTGGCGAGAAGTAGAACGAAAATATAATTCAGTGGTAGAGTCATGGAAGTAATAAGTTAGACTAAAACCCTTTGAAAGAGATGTAATGTTTGTCTACTCCAACTAAACCGCCCGCAAAAAATAGCAACATTTTCTCTCGGAGACAGCGTACCAGCAAAAATTAAGGAACGAGGAAGAAGTGCAAGAAAACAAATCAAGCCGCCATAATTCAGTGACAGCGGCAGTGTCTAATGGACAAACCACATCTCAAGCCCTAACCGAAGAAAAACTAGCGACATTTAATTTCTAAGCAGAGTCCCAGTCCACTGCATCACACCTTTTTGCTCGGACGCGCTCGTTTCACCGCCCAACCTTTATCCGCCCTGGTGAGAATGTAGAACCTTCCAGCGCATAATCTACCCAGCAGAGGAAAAAATCTTTATTGGAATAAGCAGCATTTTGGCATGAGGTAAAAGTCGTGTAGGCCTACCAATCCCTTTTATAGACAGGGAGATCTTTTCAGCCAGCTCCACACAAAATGGCGGTTAGAATTAGAACATTCCACTGACACTGGGAAGTCAAATAGCTCACCTGGTTTCCACACATTCGCTATGAACTTGACCTTGTCCTGGTCCGAATATGAGAACAGTCCTCCTTTCGACAGACTGGATCGCCTCTAACATGGTTTATAAATCAAAATCTTGTCTTCCTCCGTAGCAAGTTAACGATGAACTCTAATCGGCAAATCAACAAGAACAAACGAAAGGACTTTCAGGGGGAGACTGCCCTTTATATACGATTGTCAGTAGTTTCCACGGTAGTTTGCGGCCTGAATAGCCAATCACAACCGACTTTGAGTGATTCGCAAAACAATGTGAGTGTTTCTGACCAATCGAACTTGGTTTTGAGTGATTTGTGACACGATCCATATACCATACAGTCCCACCCACGGGGAAAAACTTTCTCCGGTCGTGCCTACGAGTTTTTTCGCATTGTTCTCGGAAGTATCGACAAAGGACGAAACCGCGCAAACGGACACTCGTCGAATTCGCTCGAAAAGGACCGGGTGTGCTGTGTGATTGACGAAAATAACGAGATGCGACGCTTTTTTCTAGTTTTTTTTATTTCATAATAAACAATAAAACAAGGATAATTGATTTCTTGATTTACAATAAAGAACCTGAGGAGTAACAAACGCAGGTTTGGAAACATTTGAGTGATTTCTGGAAATCACTTGAACTACCCTGGATCCGCCCCATTACTGTAATGCTCTTATCAATTGAAACCCCGACGCCCCCCCCCCCCCCCCACCCCGGGCCTATGTGGGGCAATGTGGGGGATTGTTATGGTATTTGAAGGCATGGTTAGCCCGTGGGGGTGGGGGATTTCTCAGGATTGCTTAGCATATTCATGCACGTCGGGGAGCTGGGAATTTGACTCGTGATACATGCTTTGAAGTTATCTGTCTTGCTGGCTTTGAAAGTAAGTTTCCTAATTGTTTTTCCTTTCATTTCTTTACTCAGATTAATCCTTTTGCGATTTTGGCTTGAGCTTTCATGATTCGTTGACTGGAAATTGGTATTGTTATTCAAAACTTCTCAAACAATGCAGATGCACGTTCCTCTACTTATTATAAAAGGTCCTGTGTCACGGCTATCTGGTTCATTTTGTTAATATTGCCAGTTACGTGGTCCCTATTCGCTTTTGAGTGTTACGTTGGCAAAGAAATGAAGAAATCCAAGCTTCGTTTCAAACAGATGTTTCTCCCAAGCATATCAAGCGTTATGAACAAAAACAATGAACTTTGAAAAACTGTTAACAAGTTTTCAAGAACCACAATTTCAATCCGTTTTAATCTTCTTCATGTTTTCCCATCTGTACCTTCTTTTGTATTTGCTGAGTCATTTATACCATCTTTTAATGTCTTAAGAGGTTATTTTTATGTTCCACTCAGTTTGGTGGCAGTTCCCACAGCCTACATTTTTGTAAATTTTGTGACACAGCTCGTTTAATTAACGTCCAGTGTTTAACTCATGTGGTTTCTGAAGTTCTAAATTTCCTCATTCTTTAAGTCAAAATATAAAATACAGTTCCTAGGAACTATTTTATGCAGTCTATTTATAACACCAGCTTGTAAAAGTTAAGGTATGTTGGCTGCTATTTTCAATTAAACTTATCATTGCAGCAATGACTTTTAATGGAGATGGTACGGATTTCCTTTTAATATAAATTATATGTGCTACTCCATCATCCATTTTGTACCGTGACTTTTTTATAAGTGGGTAGGGGTCATTATTTTTACTTATTGTCAAATATTTGTTGTGTGAATCTGTGTAACAGTTGAATATTCTGATTATATTTAATCACAGTATATGATCATGATAACATTTGATATTATATGAGTTTGGAAATTCCGAAATGTTAATAAAGTCAGTCAGGGAATTAAAAAGGTTTCCCCACCTGGGTGGGGGTTTTACCAGTCAATATGCCCCAGTAGGGTGGGAGTTTGCTAAGATTTGTGACGATGTCAAGCCAAGTCCCCACCTTGGCCTGGGGTGGGTGGGTGGGTGGGGGGGGGGGGGGTCAGGGTTTCAATTGATAAGTGCATAACATTTGAATTAAAGCAAACAAACAAAAAAAACATGTATTTACCTAATGCTAATGAATACTATTTGACATGTTTCATGACGTTTGGGTTCACATGTTTGCGATTGTAAAGCTGCAAGGTAAGTGGGGAGAAAAAAATAGTATAGTTCATAAGAGATGGCATTTTTTTACAACGAAAGAAAAAATCTCTTGGTGTGTCATGTTATGTAACGCATTCTCGACTCACATAACAGCGTTCCTTGACACACGTCGAGTGCACGGGGTTTCGCTACAGTTTGCCTCTGTTTTTGCAGTTATGAAGACAAGCAAGGACATAAGGTACAAACAAAAATATTGCCGACCTCATATTTACTAGAAAGGCTAGATATTTGGTGTAAAGTTTGAAAAATTTGCTGTGTCGTGATACGAGTACTTGACCTTCATGTTTACATTAGTGTTAAGCTACAGGTTACGATAAAAAGCCGGGATTTGACCTTCTTTTTGGTTAAACATTGAGGTACAATTTTCCATCTTACTTTTTTTCAATTACGTGTGTATCACTGTGGGACTTGGAATTGCTTGAATTAAACGTACCAGGGATGAACGATTTGTTTTAGAATTCACCGTGTCGCGCCGAACCTCATAACTGTCAAGTCAGAGAGGTCAAATAATTTTCACTCAAGTGCTCCCTGAATTTCGCTTTCCCAAAAATTCATTTCACATGTTGCCCAAAGTTTTGAACCCATATTTCGAAAGCTTAAAACGATGTATCGGGTTGAAGTTTAGGCCTTTGAATTTTGACAAAATTTTGCTCAGGTGAAATGCTCAAAATTATTCAAGCATCTTAAAATCCGTACAATATTCTGGTTGCAATCAATTGAAGCATATTACCACTCAAAATGTATTTTGAAATCCCTTTAATGTGATGAGAAGCATTGTGAATGGAATGATGTTTGAAGTAGACTAAAATCGAGCTTTTTTCGTTGCCCTGTCGCGCATCCCGAAAAAGAGGCCCGGTGGAGGCCGTGAAGCAGTCAATCTTTACACTCGCTGTATTGCAAAAATATTTAACCGATGAAAGTAAAATTTATATTTTCATTACTAAGGTACCAAGGGTAGTCTACTGAATTTTTTTGGGATTTTTCGAAATTTTTATTTTTCCCACCCCTGATTGATATTTACAGACAGCCGCTCTTTATTTCTGAATTCAAATTTCACCCTAACCCTGGGTTATCTTAACCCAACTTTGAACAACCCGGCCCTGGTGAATAGTATAGCATGAGTGCTAGTGTCAGTTGTATCGTTCCACGGCCAACCGACAGCACTGAAAACTGGATCAAATCAAGCAAAGCAGGGTGTATAGTTTCTTTTGTTGTATTGTGAAAAAGAAAACAAAGTGAATGAGACCCTGATTCCTGACTCATAATTCTCTCTAACTTTGAGATTGCTCCGAATCTCTCAATTTCAGAAAAAGTTTTTTCATTTTACGAGAAAATTTGAAACAAATCGTAGGATAAGAACTCTTTTTTCTGTAATTTAAACAGGCAGTTTGATATGAGAACAAAATCGTATTCTATGATTTGTTTTAATTTTTTTTTCTTAAAATAAATTTAGAGTGAAAATAGCTTTAATCAGCTAAGTTTGCCTTCTAAATTAGTATAAAGCATCCAATTATTAAATTTGCATGTATTCACTTGCAGACTTGCCTTCCCCCAAAAGGCAAATCTTGAGATTCTGAAGCTCCAGGAAAAGAAGTTAGAAGTGGGAAAAAGTAGTGAGATATGTCCAAATTGTAGTGAAAGGACTTCCATTGGCCGGGTATTGAGGAGGGTGGGGACTTTGATCAAAAACAAATATTTGGCATCAAACCTCCCAACCCTTGGAATAAGATTTTAATTCCAACTTTCCCACCTCAGGATAAGGTTTAAAGTTAAATGTTACCCACCAGAGCAGGCATTTCAATCCGACTGAGGTAAAGAATATGTGCTTGCATTTGACAAGCTTGCAACTGCTCCAGTCCACCGTAGTGGCGAGTTCTGCTCTCTTTTTTAAAAATTCAATATACTATTAAAACCTTGAAAACGAACTTCAAAATTAATTGATTTTGTTTTCTTTAATAACTTGAACTCGTGATAAATTCGCAAACCTGAAAATATTACCACTCTGACTATTCTAGAGCCATGTACAAGCGTTCCAGTTTTTCAAAAAATCTAAAAGTTTATTTCAGTTGCAACAATGTGAAAGTTGGTCTTGGTTCTTGTCTTCAAGTTATTATTTGTCTACTTGCTACAGATTGCAATTATTGATGTGAAGTATTTGTTTACAATCACGTCAATAAAAAGGACTTATGGTTGTTAAAGGAACAAATTTTAAAAAGATTAATAATCTCACCTTTTGTTCCTCCATTTTGTTGCACCTAGAAAGCATATGTTCAACAGCTGACCAGTTAGCCTCTCCATTGAAGTTTTGCTAATTAAGGTTCTTCTTCTTTTTTTTTTCTTTTTGACTAATGAATTGTTCACTTGTTCCAAACTAATCAATGCTTTCAAGCGATAGAATTCATGGACCAATCTGTTCTGGAAAAGCTCTAAATTGCTTTAATCTCTCTTAAGCTTTCTTGGCAAAACATGCGTGGCTTAGGTCACACAACGAGTCTTATTCCCAGTTTTCACGGTCCGCTAGGAATGCCTGGGACCATGATCCCCTTTTGTGTACTAGATAAAAAGAAAGAAAAACAGCTAGCAGAACACGAGTCTCCCTGCTTAATGCAAGTTACAGGTTACACTGTCTCCATCTTACTTTTCTTAAATGGATTGAGTTACATATTATCTGAAATTGTTTTACTCAGACTCAGTTATCCATCTGATTCACAGGAAAGCTGGAGAAGTATTAATTAAGAGTTACGACAAGCCTAAAGGATAAATGAGAAGAAGGCAAGTAACTTTTTTTAACTCTATATTCTCTTTTATGTCCAAATTTCTTCTTTGTTCAGTCCAACCTTATATGCGCAAGTGGTCACTGCATGGATTGCTTAATACAGGTTGCAGAAAATTCAATTCTTAATTAGTTACACTGTGGTATTTGAAGAGGCACATGGAAAAAGGCATATAGTAAGGCTTTGCTGATCTGAAAAGATTGTTAGGTTGCCATGAACTCTACAACTTTAAAATCCAGGGTACTAAGCACATGCATGCATGCAAAGGTGACAGAAAGCAAATTTTTGGTGTTGAAAGTGTTTACATATATAAGTTTTCATCAGTAAGATGCTTAAGTCCACAATTGGTTTTGCCTCCATTAGATCCTAAATAAATTATATAATATAAATAAATAATTCCGTTATTTACTGACTAAGCCACTAGGGCAGTTCATTCACAAAGAGAATTCTGCTACTTATGAGTACTGTCCCAGTGATTCTGTTACCTCTGTGTCCTGCATCACTTATGCATAAAAATCCCCAAAGACGCAAAATAATATTCTTGTTTGTGGCTTGCATCCCAAGGACGCAAAGATTAATCGATTGATATGTTGTTTTGACAGTGTAGAATGTCCTGTTCATGTGATTTCTGTGGCTGTTCTAATGTGACTTACTTTTTAACAACGAATACTATTTTAGTCTTTGTTGTGCTTTACAGTATCTAAGGAGTATATTTTATTTCAGTAAACTGTAATACAGAGTTTTGGAGTCAGATTAACTGTCTGGTTACATAAAGGCTCAATGTAGGATTCTTTGTTTTTTAATCTGGGACTTATTGATTGGTTATAGATTGGGACTCATGACTTTGTGCAAGATGGGTCCCAGGATATACCATAACTATTTGTAACGTAATCACTGCTGTCCAACCTAGTCAGTCTCTTCCGGCTATATAGTATGCAAATATCCAAATGTCCCAAATATCCAAATACAAATTCTCCATATATTTCATTAAAGAAAAATTTGCTTGAGAGAGATTGTTTGCTGATCAAAGCTATTCCCATCAGGTGATCATTTCATTAATTCTCACAACATTTTCTCTAGATTATGTATTGATATGGTTAGGAGAAATTTGACTTTGGTCACTCTTAGGACTCAAAGGGTTAAGTGAAAACTCCTGCCTTTATGGATCCCGTTTCATTTTCAAAATGAGCAGTCGATCTGGCCAGTTTCAGTTTTGGTAAGGTTTTAAAAAGTGCCCCATGATTTCATACATGATTGTAATAGGCCATTTCTGAGGTGCCTCAAGCCTCTGTTTCATAGTGAGGCTAAGTACAAAGCCATTGATATGGAAATGATTTTTTAAGTGTCGTGCAAATAGAACTCATTTTCACAAGAAAGGTTTTGCACTTTAAGCCTCTTTGAAAGTCAGAGCTTTTGGAACTTGGAAATGGCCTATTGCCTAAGGATTGTGCCCAGGGCCAACATAAACAAGCATCTTTTGCCCACCCAAAATACACACTATAAAAAGAATATATTAATAGGCCATTAATATGAAAGAGTTCTATGCCAATGGTTTGCCTTTGTCCAGTTAGGATTCCTGTTTGTTGAGCCTATTTCAATATTTGTTTCTGTCTTCATTTGTAAGGTCACATTGTAAACTGTTAGATATCCAGTAATTGTGTTCCCCGCAAAAATTCAATCTTTTTTTCTTTAGTTTTTCTTCCATTTCCAAGCAAGTACAAGATAGTACTTTGTACTTGCCTGGGAGGAAAATCAATCAGCTGACCCGCGGGGGGGTACTCCGATACATTACCTATACGGGTATGTGCGCCGAACGGGGTCGTGTTTTGAAGCTCCTGATTTAGAACGGGGTATCCATTTCACAGGCGTTCTCTAGAATATTTCGAACGCACGAAAGCTCCAGTTTTGTAAGCAGCCATTTGAAATTATTCAAGGACAGATTGCTTTTAAAAATACGATTCAATGCGTTAACAAGCAAACTGTTGTAGTCTTGTTGCACCCTGTGTGTTAGCGTGCAGGGCGGGCGTATTTTGGCGCGAGTCGAGCGCGTTGACTCCGCCATCTTGGTTAAATAGGTGCGCGGAAGTCTGGAACGAGTCCATAATGTACCCGAGGGAGATGGAAACGGCTCAAAAGAAAGGGACGGGGGAGGAGGAAAATCGTTAGCTTACGAGCGTGGTTCTGTGCGTGGTGAGATATTTTGCGTCATGTAGTTTTAGGGCGAATTCTAGAACGGGGTATAAAAAATTGGCCCATAACTATAATGGGGTATCAATTTTAGGAGAAATTTTTTTTTAGAACGGGGTGCCAATTTGGAGTCCTGGGCGGCACATACCCACCCAAAAAATACCCAAGTGCCGCTCCCCCCGGGCCCATGCCTTAGCGGTGCACTTTCCTATTGTTGTAGCCGCCATCTTTGATTTTATGACAGAGGAAGATTGGGGAGAGTACAAATAGAAACCTTTGGGGTGGGTGCTAGGGCGACAGAAGGAAAGCAGAAAGGGGGAGGGTTAGGTTTTCTGACCTCCTTTGAAAGTAAGAATTCTTTTGTATTTTGCACATCTGTTCTGCATGTCAGCACTTTTTAACATCTGTCGAAAGGCCTTTGGACACCTTATGAAGTTTACACAACGTAGTATTGCGTATCGTTTTGTATTAGCCGGTTAAGCACTGCGTTTTACAGATTAGGGCACTACCTTTACTGATTAGGGTTAAGTACTGTTTCGAAACTGGTTAGGTTCCTTTTTGGGTTTGGGTTGATGCTATGTGTACTTTAATCTATATTGTGTAAACTTCATAAGGTGTCCAAGGGCCTTTCTGCATGCACGGTAAGCACGTGCGCACCTGATCTGGAAAAAAAAAGCAAATAAATTTAAAAAGCACAATTTTTGACAGCTTGTTTAGCTCTGCTTTTTTCTTTGATTTTTGCCCTAAAACAATAATCTTTCTCTAAACCCGTTTCCGGTTGGTGGAACAATATCTTTAGCTAGAAAAGGCGAGAAAATGCCCTCAAATAGCGTCAAGCTGTATCGTTAGCGTGAACATAGGCCCAGCATGAAAACGTTGCAGAGGGATTAGGGAAATTGTGCGTACTTCTGGAAAAATCCTGGCTACCTCCCTGATAATTCTTCATGTGGTTAACTTCTATTTAACCTTTGGTGACCTGCTGGTAACCTGTTGCTTGACAACATGTGTGTAAAGCACATTCAACGGGTGTATATGTTGCAGTTAATTTTTTATCTCAGATAATTTTTATTTTTCTTTTGTTTCAACTACATTAGCATACATTACCATACCAAAAAACAAAAGAAAAAGAAATATTACCTGAAATAGAAAAATAACTGCAACATATATTTTGTTACCATAGCGCTCCCTCGGATGAATTTTAGATGTCGCCGGACGGAAAGGGTCAGTATGATCCGATTTCGTCGTCGCAACTTGTCTTTTCTATATCATTCGTAGTACACCACTTGCTATGTTAAGGTAAGTTTAGCAATTTGAATGGCAAGTAGTCATTTTAACTCCGTCTCGCGAGTCCCAAAGTCTCGTTCAGGCCAAACAAAGGCCCACAAACTTCAAGCAAAATGCGATTATGGCCCGGTTCAGACGCCGAACTTTTCATGAGCCGAACCTAATTCGAATTAAGGCCGACCCAAATTATTTAGACCGGCTAAAGTGATTCACACCCCGATCTTAATTCCAGCCAAACTAAATTCAGAAGGCGAAAAATGCGCATTTCGGTCAAACTGCTTACAAAATACGTTATAAGAATTTCTGCATTCGGTTCGGTACATGAAAAGGTCGGCGTCTGAATCAAAGGCGTTCCAAAGTCGATCCAAAGGCGAAATTCCCGGCCGGGCAAGGCGAAAAGAACGGCTGAGCCGTTCCAAATTGAAACAGACGTTCCTAATTGATTCAGACGCCGAACTTTTCATGTACTTATAAATTCAATGTATTAGGTTCGGCTCATGAAAGGTACGGCGTCTGAACCGGGCCTTAGGAAATGAAAATGGTGACGCGAGGTCCACCACGGTCAAACGTCTTGGTCG